>BMAO01017384.1:30000-61854 GCA_019973975.1 Trichonephila clavata
TGCCTGGGAGATTTTAAACACACAAACAGCATTCTTCAAACATTTTCAATAGAAATGTGAGAGAAATAAAATCCAAAAGATATAAAAGAGATGTGTGTATTTGCCATTTCTTCAAACTCCAACACACTTTACGAAACCAATGGAATATTTTCACCCAATAGGAAGAATTATTTATGTTCCATGTTATAAGTATTGAGAGAATTTTAAAAATCCAGTCAAGTGGATAATCTACTTCCCTCGTTTTCACTCGAAAGCCTTCATATTTCATTTTTCAAATATAGAGTAAAATTCAATCTTTCCCTAGAGTCCTTTCCTAGGTTTCATTTGCTTGAAAAGGATATTTAAGATCAGAAATATAATTTGAAAAAAGCGTGTTTATTTTGAATAACACTAATAATTACTTCATTTATGTACATTAAGAGATGTGTGAAAAACTGAGATGCTTTTATTTTAAATGCCGTTAATTCTTTTGCCCGTGTTGATTTGTAAGTTAAGCAAGTTGTCTTATTCATATGTAATGATATGTGTTTATTAATGTCACATTTTGAAGCTACAAGAGGGCTATTGGCGGGAATGCTCAAAGAAACTGAGCTCACCAGAAAAGGGTTTAGTGCTGATGAAGAGGATTTTATTTCTTTTAATAAAATATCATCATCATCATCATATCTAGCAAGATAGCCCTTCGTGGGCTAGTTCCTTCCTTTGAAGATTCCTCCTTAATGACATCTTGTTTACATTTGTTCTCCAAATTTTCTCGTTTATAATTCCGAAGTCTGATTCCACTGAGCTCAGTCTGCCCATCTCTGACCTGATCTTCCACCCTTTCGAATCCCAATAGCTTTTAACCTTTTTGTCAATACAGTAGAACGTCGTTTATCCGAATCAATTAGGACCGGACACCGTTCGGATACGCGATTGTTCGAATAAATGAATGTGATCCAAACAGTATATGAAACCGGACACGATACGAATATTGAAAATCATCCCATGCGGGAAAAGTGCTTGGATAAATGCAAAATCGGTGCAAAATGTCGCAATTTTACCTTTATTGTGGAAAGTAATCACTTATTTTTCGATATACCATTGTACACCTTCGTTTTTTCGCTGATTCTCTTGGGCAGCAGTAGTTGAGTAGGACAGCACTCTGATTGTTGCTTCGTACCACTCCATAGCTGTCTCTAACGCAAAAAACGCGTCAGCATTTGATGGACCCTTGCTACTTTTGTTGTTGTTGTCCTTGTCTTCATCCGTTTCATCGTCAACAGGGTCGGATTCTAATTGCACGGAAGTCACAATCTCGTCATCATCTAACATTTGAAATCCACAGTCTTCTGTATCGCATACCATCCAGGTTTCTACATCAACAAAACTCAACAAAAGAGCGTGTATACACCCCTTCACTTGGAAACAAACTGACCTAATATTTTTTTCGCGCAGATGTTTACCAAATCACACAAATGAAATTTCCCAAATATCCCTCACTTTGGATTTTCCCGTCACTTTTGGCCTCATGAGAAACAACTGTTGAGCATTGCACTGTTCGAAAACGTATCCGGACTTTGGTCCGGATATTCGACACCCCGGATAATAAACGTTCGGATAAACAACGTTCTACTGTATTATCATCTGACATTTGAATTATAAGGGCAATACAATTCATTCTATTTGTTTTTATGTATTTAATGATGTCAGGTGTTTTATATAAATTATGTATAATTCAAAATTGTTTCTTCTTCATCTGTTGTTTTCGCTTACATCTCCAAGTATACTTTGAAGCATTTTTTTCTCAAAAGAAGCAATTCGATTTTCTTCCAGTTTTGTTTTTGCTTAAGTCTCGGATGCATATGTCAGAACTGGTATAATAAGAATTTTGTAAATTAAAAAAAAATCATGATTCTTTTGGAAGTTTAAGTTATAAAAACCCTCCTCAGTCCATAAAAGTCTTATTTGTCATGATAATCTATTCTAGATTTTATGAGATATTCTATTGTAAGAGGTAATAAGTGATCCCAAGTAGGTAAAACTTTTAACTGTTTCAAGTTTATATGAATCTATTTCAAGATAAGGTTTTGGGATTCTGTCTTTTGAAAAAAGCATATTTTTAGACTTTTTTTTTCTTTTTAATTTACAACAATTAAATGCACACATCAACATCACCATCATGTAATCACATCAACATCATAAGCATTGGCTAAAAGTTGTACTAATTTAGAAAGAATATGTCCACTACTATTGATATTTGAATCATTACGTACTTTCTCAAGTACAATATTTAAGAACAAGCAAGAGAGAGAATCTCCTTGTCGAACAGCTCCAAGTATGAAAGATCTTCTGACAGTGATCCAAGAAACTTCACATTACGCTTTGTATCTTGTAATGTAAGTCTGGTCAATTTAATGAGTTTTGATGGAATTCCAAAGTCATTCATTGCATTAAATAAATTGCTTCTACTGACACTATCAAAAACGGATTTGAAGTCAATAAAGAGATGGTGTGTTTAACTGTTTAATAAATATGCAGCATAAAAAGTTTGAAATATTTTTTGCTTAAAACTATTTATTACTCAGTCATAAATTGAGCTAAATCATATATAGAGAATGTAGGTCAGATTTTTAATTACATCCAGAAAATGGGCGTATGAAATGAATATATATTTTGTTCATATACTTAAATTTCAGTCAATTTATTTTAATAGAAAGCGTATGGTGGTGGTAGGACTAATCCCCATCTGGTCTAGTGAAACTAGACTAAGTACATCAACCCATAAATCTGCGCAAAGTCTAAGAACAGCAGGGGGGAGCAACAACTTCTTCACAGGAAAACCCTAGACACTGCAGAATGTACAGAGGGGAAAAAGGACTGATGTCACATTTGGTGCAAATTGGTAAGCTTCTTTTGCCACATTCAAAATTCATGCACCTCAGGTGACCAGTCAAAAATCGCGAGAATACCGCCTGATAAGATCTGGAACCCTTGAATGATATGAAGGATCCAGGATGTCTTGGAAAGTACCACAAGTGTACAGGAGAGACAACCCAGGTTCTTTTGCATATTAATTCTTTAGGCCTGAAGTTGATCCTTGTCCTTGTAAGGACATGTGGTCTTCCGGATCCACAGGATCGCTGGCAGCCACAAGATCATCCGCTTCTTCGTTCCCAGAAAGGCCTACATAAGAAGGGATCCACTGTTTAAGGATAGGGTGCCGATCTTCAGATCTGTTTAAAAAGGTGCAGAATACTCCTGCTTGTCAATGATGGCCAATTTGATAAATATTGGAAGGAGGATCGGCTGTCTATCAGGATCCAAATTTCAGAAAAATCTTGGTCTTGTATGTTGTTAATTAATTAAAGACCACACATGGTAGCTATTAGCTCCGTTTTAAAGACATAAAGTGGCCAGCATTTCTTCTTAATTTTTATGATGTGCGGGGTCAGGTAGTTCAATTAAAACTCCACTGCCAATATGTTTGTCTCTCCCCTACTGCCATCAGTATAGATCTAGACTGCATCCAGTAGAATCCCATCAATAATTTCCCGGGCCAATTGCTTTAGTCAGACATTTATCGACATTGGTCATTAAATTAGAATGGAACGTGACCCCTGGAGTTCAAGGACAGGGTTGATAAAGAAAGTCTGGCAGTGGTGCTCCACATTAAAACTCAGATTTTGTGCAAGTGCCTGTTAGAAGGGACTATTACGTTTCAACCTTTGATTAACCTTCCAAATTTTTAAGTATAGTATAGTCGTAGTAAAAAGTATACTCGTTAAAAGTATAATGCGAGAATCAGTGCATCTAGCGTTAAGGAAAAATATACTAGTTACTTAATATGAAATTCATTTTCGCACCATTGTCCCAAATCAGTTTCTTAAAAAAAAATATAGAACAATTTCGTTCATAAATAATTCTTATTTCTGAATTTTTGTTAATGTAAGCAAACTAAACGTAAAATAAAACTGTCCTATCTCCTTTTTTAATTCATGTTCACGCTCAAATCCAATTTCAACACACGATTTCCAAAATCCTTCAAAACTTTAAGGCATGGTGTCACGTGTCAAATATATTAAAAGCAAGTAGAAATGTAACATAGCATAATTACCTGTCATTTCATCCTAAAACTTTTTTCAAATGTTACGTGTCGTTGCTAAAGAGACAAAAATACGAAGACATACCAATTCATCAAAATTTCATGCAGTGACCTTAACATTTTGTACAAGATGTAGAAATATTTCAGCTACCCTACTAAAAATATCGTGTTCAAATAATAGTTTTATTAGAGAGATGAATATAAAATAGTCTGTTACTTCAAAAAATGTTTTACGGAGTAAATTGTAAAAAAAGCGGTGAATTATGAGTATCATTAGTAAAACGAGATAAAAATGTCGAGATATTCATAACTTGTAATAAATCCTAAGCCCTCTATGACATAAATGACGATAATTAAAATATACAGTAGCAATAAAACAGTAGACAGCGAGAATATGCGAGAGAAAACTTTAGTTTCGGTGTGATTAAATAGAAATGTGATTTTCGTGAAAACAATAAAATATGTAAATCAAACAAAATAGTTGAAACGTAATATGATAAATCATAACAATAAAATTGTAATAAAATGTTGTTGGCATTAATAATACAAGACAAGATATATGAGATTATTGTCAGACAGTGTACTATATGCATTTCTGAGAAATATATATTTATATATTAAGAAATAAATTTCAAAGAACTGCTCCCTTTGAGAGGATCATATATAATTTTTATAAATTTGATTTATTTTAATAGTCTTATATTATTGTTACTTTTTCCTAATTTTTATATCTTACATTCACAGTAACACAAACTCAAAAGAGAATAAATTTTAAAATTCGTAACTTCATTATAGAATTGAGAAAACAAAATATTTTTTCGACAAATTGTTAAAAAAATAACGCATATATAAAATGCAACATAAAAGAAGCAAAGATATGTAATTTATTCAAAATTCTGAGTTTCTTATTTGTATTGGTACTTATAAATGTACAAGACACTGATTTTTAATGTTTTTATATAATTAGACAAATTTCTCCATTTTAGCTCAAATACTCTTTTGGTATCTTCAATTTTAATAGCTCTACACTTCTCTTTCTTGTTTTGTCTTTTTATCCAGTTTATCATTTTTTTTAATTGCTCCTTAGAATCCAATTTCTTTTTTTTTTAGCCTTGTGGTAAGTACAATTTTGTCTCTATATATATATATTTGAAATTGCAAGATAACCAGACAACAGAATTTAAAAGGGAACATTAAATATTAAAATAACAGAGTTAAATATAAAATATAAAAGAATGGATGCTACAGTATTATCAACATTGCTAACTTAGGACAGCTTATATATAAAAATATTTTATATAAAAGTGGAGTTGAACCTGATTTTTGGCCAGCCAACCTTCCCCCTTTCTGTTAATAATACTGAGCAAAAACCTATTGTAAATAATGGATAGGAAATCTAAATCCATTATGAGAAGAAGGTAACTTACCTAAAATTGCATACAGAAACGCAGAGCCCACGCTAAATCTGAGTACAATAAACAAGTTATTGCCAGATTCTGGACCCAAATACATATTCAAAGCAAAGCAAAGGCTGAAAAGTCGCACTTAGCAGAAGTATGAAAAGAATAGAAATAATAAATTAAGAATTGCAAAACATACTACCATTAACTTAGGCACACTAAGATTATATGATTTAAAAAATATGAAAAAAGTAATTTTATCTAAAATTAGAAAATGGGGATATCTATAACTATCTAGGAAGAATAATAAATTTAAAATAATAACCTGTTTATAAACTATGGAAATTTAATCCCTACTGTTTAGAATTTTTAGAATTTCCTTATTCAAATATCTATAAATAAAATTAAATATTAGTAACATTTTTATTATCTGTTAATTTAATTTATATATCAAGAAAATTTGCTTCATAATTGTTACTATTTGTCTGAATTAAATTAAGATATTGTGGATAAAAATTAATGGTAGGTTTAAAGTTGTCTTGCTTGCCTAAAATGATAATACCATCTATATAGCGAAAAAAAGTAATATTCTAAGTTATCTATGTGAAACTATTTTCAAAATAATGTAAATATAAATTGGCAAGACAGTTGCTAGCAAGGCCACCTTGTGGCAGACCCTTAATATGTAGATAAATAATTACCAATATGATAAACATAGTTCTTTTTTAGAACTAACCTAAGTAGAGAACCAAATCTATCATATTTGACATTTTTAAATAAATTATCTTTATGTAATTTTACAAGTGTTTTAATCATATCATCAATATTAATAGAGTTAAAAAGATCTTCAAAATCTAAACTATATACTGAAAATATCTTTTTATCTTTAATTTGTGCAGTGAGTTCTTTACCATTTTTAAGAATGGCTGAGGTCTTAAGATTATTTATTGTATCTTTTAATATTTCATGAAGAAATTTGCCTGATTTGTTGATATATGTATTAAAACCATGTGTGTTTGTGTGTGCATGTGCGTGAATAAAATGTGCTTTAATAAACTTAGTTTTGTTGTATTTATGTTTTTTTTTATTTTCAATATTCTTTAACGCGAAAAATATTTTAGTCCCTTCAGTTTCGTATTAAAATTTTTTCACATTATTTCATTCAGTTTCAAAATTTAAAAAAAGCATGTGTTATTACAGGGTGTATCAAAATGTACAAAGTAAGTATTTACAAACGGCGAAAAATAAAGAGTGTCGTTGTTGGATAAATGTGAATTCTTCACAGAGATGTTTTCAGAAGTGATGTTAATTCTAAATCAACTTAATTGAAACGGTATTCATAAATCCTTCGAAACACCTCAACGCTTTCAAACTTTTACAAGCAGTACAATTCCAAGATGTTAGCGGGACATACCAGACTGCTGGAATGAGGGAGATCTAATTACTCACTAGGGAACCAGCCAGCAGTTCGCTGCCTTGCTAACGAAGATATATTTGGAGGACACATTGACGGATTGGAACTCGAACGGGCGAGACCCCTTACCCTTGTTCTAGGATCCATTTGCACTGAAAAGCGAACCGTAAATTGGTGAGGGTCAGGATAGAACGAAATGAAGGGTAGACATAGTAGGAATTCCTCCAGGATTTCATTTTAGATGAAGTTGAGAAGGAAATGTTAAGCGAAAATCGCAAATTTAAGGCCGATTTCTGCAGTTTAATGAAGTTACACGTAATGTGTTTTTGGTATTGATTCAAATGCTCTGATAAAAGTTTGTACAAATATTTTGTAGTTAAGTTCTGAACCCTTTAAGAACCTGTAGGTTAATTTTCAAGTTAATGACCCCCTCCCCCTGTAGTCAGTTATTTGACATCCCCCCCCCCATTTTTTTTCATTCAGGACTTGTGAAAAAATTTTAAAAACATTGGAATTTTCGATTGGAACATTGGATAACAATGGTTTTTCATTGTTATCCATTGTTTTCTCCCCTCCAGGAGCCAACCTATGTTTCTGGCGATTCTTTCCACCCTCACCACCCTTGCTTGTATCAGAAAACTCATCTCTAGATTCATTATTCGTTCAAATTTTCTCGAATTCTTGTGTAACAACTCGTTTTTGCCGACACGCCACCATCTTGGATTATCGTAAATCCACCAGCTATCGGGAAAATATTAGCTACGATGCGCTTTTAAGAATAAAGAATAAAATTAATACTGTTTACGGCCAATAAATGCTCCTACCTACCTACCTGCAAAGCCACAGAAGCTGACGTACATAAATGGCTTCACCAGCTAAGACCAAAAACACAAAACGAATATATACGTTCATACCATATTTGTTACGTCTAATCGCTGCCGTATATATACGTCATTACTACTCAAAGGGTAAATTTACGACGGATAAAAATTAAGAAAAACTAATCAATTTTGCGACAATATCAGGCACTTCAACTAAAATCACTTCTACGAAAACCGAGAAATAGCACTAAATGAAATATTGATCATAATTCGGAGAACTAAACATCTTTTTCTAAGTGAGTGGGTGTTTATTAATATGATATTATTAAACAACACGAGGGCTATTGGTGAAGGACCTCTTAATTCTGAACCTAGATCAAGTGACAAGAACGAAACCTGAGCGGGTACGTTCCTCTCTGCACCTCCCCACCCCGCCAACGGGAATATTTTGAACCGCGACAGATTTTACGTGCATCAGCTCCTCTACACGGTGGGTGCTCATTGGCGTTTAGGTTTGAACTAATGACACTCTGGCCAAGAATCACTGACCATAATCACTAAGCACGTAGGCAATATATCACATCTATTCCTTGAGCACAAACATACAAACAGAAGGTTCTTTATAGAGCAATTCTGCGTGTATAAATATGTATAGTAATACTAGGCATGTCCGAATAAATACCGTTTTGGAAAACTCCCGTAAAAGATTTTTTTTTCTAAATAAAATTTATTTTTGCATGAAAGAGCATGTTGGAAACTATTTTTCTACATAGTTAGCTCCATTGTTCAAACATGTGTTATATAAGGAAACCAGCTTGTCGTAACCCTCTTCAAAGAAAGGTACCACCAGTGAAGGGATCTATTGCTGCACGGAGGTTTGTGAAAACGCATCACAAAGCAATCTTATTGAGAACCGTCTGTTTTCTCGAATTTTCTCTTTTACTTTTCCAACCAAATCATTACTAGCAACAGAAGACCACCCTCTCTCTGCTTTGTCCTGAACATTGGTACACCCATCATTAAATTGTCGAACCCATCTTTTCACCATTTCATCTCTCATTACATTTCCACCATAAAATTCTACAAGTTGACGAATAATTTCCACTGCCTTTACATTCCTTATGTTCAAAAAATAGATTACAGAATGCATTTCAGGGTCGTCCCGATCGGTAATCGTTTTAAACATTTTGAACCTTCACTAAAACGTGTGAAACCAAAACATTCCTGCTGTAATGGTGTTACTGTACTGACAATCCACCAGAGACACGTGCGCACAAGGGTTGAACTCGGATACAACAGCTGCGGTTGCGGTAGAACGAAATGATACTTAGTTGCTGGACACGTCTTGTAAATAAAGAAATGTATTTTACATAAATTGCAAGATTACATTTATGAAGTCTTGAGGCATGTGTGTTAAAAAAATGTGTCATATTTTTTTATTATTTCTCTGATTATTAAAGAGGAATTAAAAAATCTATGAAAAGAACACAACAATGCTATCCACAGTGAGAGGAGTGCGAGTGTGTGTCAAAAGTTTTACATTTTACATAGAAATAAAAATGCATGAGAACTGCGATAATACTTTGAAAGCCAACACAATTATTTTATCTCTCTTTCTCTCGGTAAGCGTTTAAGTTTTTAAATATAACAGAAGGATTCATTTTATCTTTATTAAATATCACACACAAATGCAAGTTTTACGCCATGAATTATTTCACCTAAGCAAACGAAATCTAAACACTGTTTCTGTAGTAAAAACGAAAACTCTTTCCAACAAGAATCGTTACCATCTTACTCCATTTCGTTATCCATTGAAAGAGACAATACAATGAAGTCGTGACTAGCAATCCCGATGGGTCATACATCTTACAGATCAAATTCTGTTGCTGATAGCTTTTCTCCAAGTTATTCTGCGGCCAATCAAATTCGTACAATGGTATCAAAAACCAGTTATGTGAGTAAATAGTCCAGACAATAATCACATTAAAAGCCAGTACGAATTTTTCATGAGTAAGTGGTTTCTGAATTTAGTAATGAAAGTTTAAATTGATTACTATTTCGCACCATTTTGTGAATGTGATTAATATAACTTATTTTATTATTCAATGAAAGACATTGCATACAAAACATATTCAGAGGTTATAGTTTAAAGTTAGTATTCATTTAAGTAATGCGATATAGTATTATTAGTTAATTTTAGAAACAATGTTTTAAAGAGAATAATTGAGAAAAAAGGATATTTTTATCAATCCTTTATTTATGAGTCCTCCTTTAAGGGTACAGGGTACATATACAGGGTGACTATAATTATTCCACTTCCAAAATGCTAGAGAAAAAAAGAATATTACTCAGAATGACGCCAAATTTGAACTGAATGTACTTGAAGAAAAGGGAAGCGATATGGCATAAGAAAAAAATATTGTCGTTTTCATTGTTGCTTTTTATGTGCTTTTTGACCAAACGGCTATTAAAAACCGAATCTTCCACCCAAATTGGTACGACCTTAAAGTGTAATAGATTTTAACAAACAGTGGCACTTAGAAGTCATTTTTTCCGTCAAAACAAACAATCATGCACTTTGACAATACAGTGATTTCCTAGAAACTCATGCCAGAGCCCTCGTAAAATTCTATTTAAAGTGTCAAATGTCAATTTCAGCAGAATCCAGTTCCGTTATGACACATGATATCTATCTAATTCCGTTATGCTCTATTTATTGATATACTTTGGAATTTTTTTTTCATATGCCATACTTTGTTTCCTACTTTTTCAACTATATTGATCTCAAATTTGAAGTCATTCTAAGCAGTGATTCTTTTTGTAGTATTTCGAAAGAGGAACTTAATTATAATATCCCTGTATATTTAAAGTACAACAAAAATGCAAATAGCTTCTGATAAATCTTTTACAAGCAAGATGGAAAAATTGAAAAATATTCATTGTGAGAATAAATAAGGCTCAAAATAGAAAAGTTTTAACGAAAAAGTGTTTACTTTTTTTTACACTTGAATCTACATATTTTATAACTTTTTGGTAATCTGTAAAAATTTCAAATTAAAATGAATAACTGGAAACTATTTAAATGAAATTTTACACTTGTGAAATAAAATAATGATCATCTACTAGAATTAATATCCCTATAAAACCTAAGCATCAGGTTTGAAGGATTTATAGTTATTTATGAAAAATAATGTACAAATTAATGTACTTCGTCTATTTTTACATCCAGATGTCCCTTGATTTCACATTCTTATTTAGTTAAAAAATTGTTCAGCAAAATGCGAAGAATAATGCCATATGCTCCCGAATCCCTCCTTTTTTTAAAAAAAATGTAATTACTGTACTCAATGCTATTGATTAACAGGGAAAAACTCCAGTTTAGTTGACAACTTTTTTTTTGATATTGTAATTCACGAAGTTCGCGATAAATAAAGATATGAACTTAAATAGAGAATCCAGCCATACATTATAAAGTAGTATAAAATTAACACTATTATTTAGCTCTTTCTGTCAGAAAATCATTCCAATTTAAGCTTAATAATTACAAATTTTAAGTAAATGTTTCAGCTTATCAGTAGAGCTATCCACTCTAGAGGGAAAAAATACTCAATAAAATCTACAATACTTGATATTTAATAACATTCTCTTTTTTATCACTTTCTACGTTGGAACAATTTTCTCTTTTCTTTAGATTCCCATAACACATCTACCTCCTTAGGTTACTGTCAGTCATTAAAGATTTACGGCTTTTTATTAGTTTGGCATAAATCAGAAGCAATTTCCATTCTTGCAAATCTCCTTTAAGTATTTCAAGAGAAATAATGCAGAGATTAAGGATTCGACTCTGGAAAGGAAACCGTACATAGAAAAATCTTTTTTCGATTCAGTTGCAGCGAAAGAAAATTTATTTTCTTTATCCTTAGACAGCTAAAGTTCCGTTCTTATCGCTAAAAAGGAACATTAACTTTCTCTTAAGTTACTGTTATTAATTCAAAGGTAAAAGAAGAGAGCGAGAGAGGTTTACTAAAGATTTTCTTCCATTCATTTCTTTGAAATTTTCTTTCATCAAGATTGATGTCAATCACCCAATGCATTTTTTAAATGTTTGCAGTAAAAGCGGAAGTACATTTTTTTAATCGAATATTTCACCATTGTTGAGAACAAATGATCCTCCATCACACCTCCATTAAATGAATAACGCTAAATATACTTACCTGCAACACAAGGTGTTGACTAACTCTTATGTACTCCTCTGAACACTCCGAAATGAAGAATGTAATTGATCATTTCCTCTCGCTAATTTCTACCATGTGTGGCTTACCCACTGATATTTTTTTAAAAAGGGGGAGGTATCAATTTTAATAATCTCTATCTTTAAAAACTTTAAAACTTTTTATCTTTGTTATTTGAGTACACAATAAGCCTTATAAGTATGCAATACATTATGTGTAATAACCTTATATAAATACACAATGTACTATGTTTTTAGTTTCTCTGTTGAAAGACTTATCGATAACAAAACCAAAAATTATAAATTGCAGAGTAAGATAGGAAACAATTATTACGAATTTTCCAGTAGTAAGAGCCATAAAAGATACCCAATTTCAATTGTATATCTACGCTCTGGATATTAAATCTATATCATACGTTAGTTTTACATTCGGAAATTCTATCGTTGAAATTTTGAATGGAAGCGAGAGAGTCATATCTGCAGTTATTTTTAGAGCAACCAAAAAAATCAAAATTTTCGACAAAACTCTCATTATCATTGGATATGGGGGCATTAATTTAATGTTTTATAATGTCTGAAAACATCACTCGATCCTGAAACTGGTTCATATGTTTTCTTTCATTTCTTAAACTTCTAAGAAATTACGAAACAAAGTTAGACTGAATAATTGCAACCTAAAAATACTTTATTGAATAGTTCTGACCTTTTCAAGAGCTCTAAGATCCAGATTTCCCATAATAACACAAAGAAGTAGGACTTCAGTGAAGTAGCACCTCAAAACTAAGACAAATGAGCTTCAATATTGAAAATATTTATATATCATTGGTACAAAACGTTGAGAACTGAATGCTACAATAAACAAAGGCAAAAAGGTACAAACATATTTAATATACTTTAGAGAGATATACTTTTGTTTCGATTTAATATACGCACGAAATAAAAATTCGTTTCAGAGTAAACATTCAAAGGATACAGTGTTGAACAATGTCTTCATTAAAACAAAAGAATCACTGCTCAAGTTTTGAGAGTTACGTTTATAAAATATTTCCTTTATATCAATGCGCTTCGGAGAGTTTTGTCGCGCTTGTTGGAGAGTTTTTATTTGAGTGATAATGTTTGTGTCATAATTTTCAATTTCATCATACTATAACTGCTTTGAAAACATGTTTGAAAGTATTAAATTCAAATTTTATCTTTAATTATAATTTTAACGTTTAAAATTATTGAGCTCCATTTCGAATTATTTGCAATTGCATTGAAATTTAAACATTTCAATGAAATGTAAATAATTCTGAACATGAAGAAATTATATTTATATTTGCTTAATTTATTAATTTTCATAAATCATAAAAAAGCCTATTACAAATGTGTTTAAATGTAGAGATAAAAAATTGTAAGACATTTCGATAAATGTTTTAACAAATAATAAAACGATAAATACAAATTAAAAAGCGGTTTCTTTTGGAAAATTGCAGCAATACAAGCATTTTTATAAAAAAATTTTAAATCAAATTATTGCAATTTACTTAAAACACTTTAATTATTCAAACAGGAAATGCTTAAAATATTTTAATAGAAAAAATTAATTAATTGAGTATTTTGTTTAACAAAATTGTATAAAGAAATCTTTTTTTCGCACTAACGAAAATAAATGCCTTAAAACCTAATTAACCTTTAACCTAACACTTAATTATGTCACAGAATTTTTTTAAACATATTTTAGCTAAAAGTAATAATTTATTAGTTTTTACCCCAATAAAAAGTAAAGGAAAAATTTATTATATTTTTTCTCCCATAAACACAAGATGATTTTTTCAAATATAAAAATAATACCTCTCAAACAAAACATTTTCATGCTTATAAGAAAAACATTTACATTTTCCGTTTGGGTAGACTTTTTTTTTTAAAAAAAAAGTCTTATTTGTGATGAAAGAAGGGAGAAAAAACATTCAACTCATTTTATCAGGTAGAGTCAGAGCGACTTATTTTCAAACCAGAAGGTATTAAAAATATTTACTTTTGTACTTTTGGTTTTCTGCCGTGATTTTTGCAACATTTCTTACTGATTCTACCTTCTTTTTCTTCGAAAGTTAACCATTTTCTTCGTTTAAGTAAACATGATAACAAAAACATTTCCTTTTTTGCACTCTTCATGAAGTCGCAAACAAAATTTCTTAACCCTAAGAAAGAACATTTTGGTGCACATCTTTTTTAAAAGGTAAATCAAATTACGTAAGAAAATAGCATCTAGAAGGGGAAAAAACCAGCCAAAAAGTTATTACTTGTTTTTTTCTACCATGAACTTATATAGAACTTGCGACTTTCGGAACTATCAAAAGAAATGTAGTTTCATTTATCGTGCTGCGGAAATGCCACATGGAAGGAAAGATTCGAATGGAAACGTTCTGCATTGTGGCAAATAACACATTGAGAAAATGGCGGCAGTTTATGTAGGGGAGGTCAAATCGAACAGTTGAGTTTCTTTCATTTTCACAAATTGTGCTATCTTGATGGCAACACATTTTGCTAACCGTTGATCTGAACTTTTGTTCCCTCGAGAAATTTCAAATTTGTTTCTTGAGATAAGCGGAAGAAACGTAAAATTTCCACACTGATAAGGAAAACGGTATTGTTTTAAAGTTGAAAATTTATTTAAATGTATGATAAAATATACCATTACTGTAATTTCTTGGTGTTGATTTTGAAACTGTTTTATTTGAACAGTTTCCTAAAACCTCTATAGATGATGCAAAAATATATCACAGATATAATGTTTTTCTTCAATAATTGCTGTTGTTGTTACCAATGCCACTTGATCGATACAGTCAGATCAACGTCCACGAAATTCATTGTGGCAAGGAGCTAGTTTCTACGCATGTCGTTAGCTGCAGTTTTGAGCACTATGCAGGTGTCTGTACCATTTGGCTCGGTTCTACCACAATTTTTAGAGAGGACACCCTGAGGGTGGTCTGGGACTTCCCCCCTCTCTTCCCCTTTTACCAGCCTCATGAGAGGACTTGCGGTTGGACGAATATTTAGAGTGCCTCCATGCCACCCAGGCACTGATGTGTCTTGCAACACTCTCCTACCACCAATCAGGTTCAGGTTCAAGAAACGTCGCAAGGATATGGATCGCTTGCGATCCTCCATCCCCTATCGAATAAGTTGGAATGACGCCTGATTAGAGTGGGAAGTCCTGGATGGAAGAATTGAGCTTCCTGATTGGTCGTTGAGTGAGGCAGTCTTGTTGGATGGCAGGGGTAGGCAAAGAGATGACGTAATCTTAGCGATGAACTCCTAAGATTTTCGGCGGGAAAGTGCTGGTTGGATAAGGTGCACTGCTATTGGTTAGAGAATATAAGTGAGAAAGCTGTCTATTGGCTGCTCTGGAGTTAGATTTTACTGGGGTGAATAATGAGGCATCTCTGTTCTGTCCTACTCTGAACACGCATGCATGTAGAGCTATAAGCTTCGTTTTTATTTCTATTTGTTGTAGAAAAGATGTCCCGAAATTCAATGTATTAATTTCTTAAGCTGTTAAATGTATTCTAGATTTGGTTAATGTTATGTTCTGTCTATTCGTGTATTTGCAGTATTACGTACAATTAAAGCATTTAAACGAAAAATACAGACTACTCTTCTTCGATAACTATTTTTTGAATGACATAACTGCTTGGAGATCCGATCCCAATTCGATGTTCTATAAATAAAGAGAAAATATAAGCGAAATTTTCCTTTTTTCCCCTTATTGTAAGAATTATAGGACACTCAGTTGATATAGCAATGCTTACTAAACTTTCAATATTTGGCATCCAATGTTTAGTCATAATTTTAATCTCTTCCCCCTTCCATACAAATAACAATGTGGACATTCAATAACACTATACTTTCACTCTAGAGATACAATACGACTTTAACCTCATAATTGCCACTGGCGTATATACACGTCTTTCTGAGGTACGATCTTTTCTGTGCACTGCTATTCATAAAATTAATCCGAAGGCTTTGGAATGCAATAAAAGGACCTTGATAGTGTGTGTTTGCACAAAGGATTTACTTACATCAAAGGCTTTCTTATTTATTTATTTAGCCAAAGTTAATTTTTATTTTAATTCTTGATTTCTAGTAGATAACAATTATGTAATACTTAGAACTGAAAACTTTATTTTCAGAGGTAAAAAGGAATTAATCTAAGTTATAAATTTAAACATTGTTATGAAAATATATATCTGATTATTCTGACGATATACATCAAAACCTGCTTTTTTGCGGTATATAGAAACCGCGTAAAAGAAACCTCACAAAAAAATTTGGAGAAATTTTATTAATACTTACATATAGCGAACATTTTAGTACTATGTACTAAAGAAAAAAAGAGAGGGACAGAATAAAAAAAAAAGTCACACTTAGAAAATACGTCAATTATTTACGAAATGCATGAGGAAATGTTTTCCAAAAATAAATAAATAATTAAACTACACACGGAAACATTTTGAAGTCATTTTGTTTCATAGGATGGATATGTGTATAAGTTTTCAAAACGTACATACATAATTCACTGCTACTCGCCCTAATCGAATGTACACAGATAGAAAACAGTACAGTGGTACCAATGCCGTTGAAATTCATATACCGCATTAAAAAAAATCGCATAAAAAAGGAAGGCACAAAATTAAGTTTTAATGCATATATAAATTTTCTATATTTCTTTTCTTGCAGTACATATGCTTATTTAATAAATCTCAACCGTCAATAAATTTCAAAGTTTCAATAGCAAAAGAAGTTTTTAAAAAAATCTATAGAATTTACCCTTTTTTTTAATTCCAAAACAATTTCGTTCAAAAAATACAAAACAATTTTACTGTTAGTTTAAAATAATATGAGAATTCCATACAGTTCAATATCAGAATATAAAACTAATTTTTTTTAGAAATATATATCTCAAAAATAACAAAATAAACTCGCAACTCTCCTATTCAATCATATTCATATGTATTCTATCTAAACAAAGTTACACATATCGATGTTTATATATTGCAAAGCTATTACGCTTATACGCTTGAGAAAGTTTCAACGAATAGTATTTCGGAAATATTTTCAATTTTACAACAGGAAAATAAAAAAAGTAAAAGAGATTGCGGTTCCTTTCTTTTCAAAGTAACTTTCGAAAAATTCACAAAATCAATAAAACCTAACAGTGAGTTGAAAGAATGATTTATCTTACAAGTTACGAGTATAGAGAGATTTTATAAATCTAGTAAAATGGTCGTGTAGTTTCGTGGTTCTAACCGAAATTCTCACGATTCGATTTTGGAATGTAGAATGAAATTTGAATTATATTTCAAAAGCACTTTCAAGTGTTTTTTGAGTGTGTGAATTGAAAAAGACATTTTATTTCGCAAAGAGATTTTAAAGCGTTTCTATTTTTTAGAAATAATTTACTTTTACATAAACTCTCGTACTCTCTGTATAAAATTTCAAACAGAAATTGAAAAAAATGTTTCGAAACAATAATATATATTCATTCTATATTTATCTACATATATATGTAAAATAAAGCAAAAACTGTCAAAATATTCCAGTAGAATAATAAAAATATTTATATTGTTATAACGTATGTAAATAATCTGATTTTTTTTTTTATAAAAACTAAAATTATACTTAAAAATAAATTAAATATTAAAATAACATTAAATGAATACTATTTTTTTTTAAACATTTTGGTCTCAAGACCAATTTTGGTCAAATTTGGTCTTTGGTTTCTAAAAAATAAACCGCACAAACAACCCAGAACATCAATGGAAAATGATGGTCCAAAAGCATTGGTAGTATCTGCTTTAATTTTACGTGTAACCAAACTACTATCCTGAAGCATCCTTTCATATTTTTTGTACCATTCCGAAGAATTCAAAAATTCCCAAATAATTTTTTTTCTTTTTTTGCTGTATAGTATTCTCTTATATTTATATTCTCCATTTTATGCAAATACATGACTTTTTGCTTAGTTGCTCCTCTAATTTTTTTTGAGCAGTGTATTTTATCCACACTGTAACATGGTGTCAATTCCTTTCATAGATCTTCTCGTATTTTACAAGATATTTTATCTCCTATTTAATGTGATAGTTCTTTCATAACAACCTCAAAGAATGCTATTGAACAAAAGTTTTTAAAAATAAATGTATATGGAATTTGATATGCATGTCTCATTCTTATTTTTAAACTTAGCTAAGCGCCAAAATCATTAAAGCAAAACAGATGTTATATAATTACTTAATATTAGTATGAATCAGAAAATTAGCTTTAAGCAGTAGCAACATTTTTATTTGAATTCCACGTCATGCTATGCAACAATTTAAATAATTAGGTAATAATTAACATCTCCAACCCCTATTTGGAGATTTGATTCATGGAATCATGTCTAAAAGCATTAAGTAATCAGGAATGGAATGCCACATAATTAGGGGTCGTTTCATTCTAAATTATTTCAATTGTTACGTGCCGTTGCTAAGAGACAAACTATAGGAAGATACTGTATTGTATCAACTTTTCGTGGAATAACCTTACTTTTTGTTTGGAAAGAAGGAAAAGTTTCAATTACTACATTACAAATATCACGTTTTTATTAACAATGAATTATAGTCGAAAAGTGATGTAAAAGACGTTGACTTGTTCATCAGAAACACGACATAGATATCGCAGTAACGATAAATAATAATGAATTCTAAAGAAGAAATAAATAGAATATAATGATGTGTGAAATAAAATGAAATGTATATCTACTCATAAACCTACCGATGAAAGACTTTTATATTTTACATTTCTACAGATTGAATGTACAGTAAACAACGTAAGAAGTGTCGTAAAACGAATAAAATATTAAATGCAAACGAAACCGTTATAGTAATAATTCAAGATGCTATAAATATGCAAATATTTTTCAAGTAAAAAATGTTATAAATTTTTAAAACAGCAGATATATATTACACATATCACAGAAATAAAATTATATCTCAAATGTTTCGGAAACATAAAAGTATACACAATAAAATATTATACAGAAAATAGTTTCTAATTTTGAATAATTTATATGCAGTTATAAGTTAAATATTTTATTACATTTTTATATCTCAAAATATATTCTGTTATTTGAAATAGTATAGCTTCAAAATGAAAAATAAAATGGAGTCACATAAGAAGCTGTAATAAATTTCGCAGTTTTAAACTCCATTATAAAGCTGACAAATGAAACGACTCTAAAAAAGATTATTATTGTAAAAAAAAGGAAATAAAATGCCTCGTCGTTTGTAAAATATCCGATATAGCTATTACATATTTATGGAGTATTTTTCTTGTAGGAGGTTGAATAAAAAATTATCTCTGAGCTTCTCAAAGCAGTATAAATTTTTCATCGAATTAAAAAGTTATTAGATTTATAGAAAAAAAACAAGTCTAAATATGTAAATATTGCAAAAAGGAATACTATATATTCCTGGGAAATTTGCACATATACTACATCTAAGTAACAAACTAAAAATAAAAACTTTATTTAAAATGTTATATTTAACGTTATAGTTTTCACACACACACAAATCCTACTCTCTCTATTAATTCCCTCTCTTCCCCTATATATACATCTTGTTCAAATTTTCAATGGTTAATAAAATACTTTCTATTCATCCATTCAGGTTCAAATGCATTTTTTTAAACTTATAGTGGATGACACTTGATGTTAATACAGCTATTCAAATGTTAATTTATTAATTAAATTTTAAGTTTATTCTGCATTATTTCTGTTGAATTTAAAACTGGCTGCAACAGATGACACCAGTACTTTTTTCTAACGAAGTAGGAATTGACTTAAAATTTTTTTTCATACTATTTGTTTTAAATTAAGTGCATTATAATTGGCTATTATATATTTTTGTAATTATATAATGGAAATGTATAATTTTAAATAATTGAATAAATGCACTTTTACTTGAAATTTAACTGTAGAATTGGGAAAAAAGGACCATTTTGTCTAAAAGTTCGTAGAAATTCAAATTTTTATAATTTCCTTTTTGAAAAAAGTTAGAAATTCGATATGTATTTTAATTACTTAGAAATGAATCTTTACTTGTGGATATAATTATAAAATATATTTAGCAATTAGTAAAATAAATGTATCCGTAAAACCATATAATTTTGTAAATATTACTGCTCTGCTAACTTAAAAAATTACTTAAATAATTTGTTGAAAAATTTATTGGTGAGTTTAATTTCAAGAAAAAGTTAAAAGTTATATTTATGTCATCCTATGAAAAGTCACCGAATAGGTATCATTTTCCTGTAAACAACAATTAAAGCATCCATATGCGTTCGGAGTGCTTTTTTTTTAAATGAGCATACTAAAACATTAGAAATGCTTTTTTAGGAATCCATACGAAATAATACTAATATTTAACAATATTTTTAAAAAATTATCTACATTTTACAAAAACCCCAACTATAAGAGACATTTTGGCAATATATTTCAAACACTTCAAAGCAAACGAAGAAAAAGTAATAAACTTATATCAGTAAAAGTATTACTAAAGCAAATTAAATGTAATTAGTTAGAAAATGTAAAAAGATTTTGATGATTTATTAAAATTTAAAATATTATAGAGTTGTTCGAGTCAATATTGTAAGAAACGTGGCATTCTTCATGAGACCATTATTTAAATAACAGACTATAACTCAAAAAAGAAATGTCTTAATACATTCTCTTAAAAATAATATAAATATCAGGTTCAAAAAGTTTTATTAAAATTTATTCATATTTTGAGTTTTCAGAATCAACATGATAGATCTTGAGCAATTTAAATGCCCACTTCTGGTAGATTCAAGACCCATTTCCGGTTTTTCTAATTTTATAAAATCGATTGCAACTTTACGTCTAGGCAAAGTAGAAACAAAATAAAGAATGCTTTGTGAAGTCAGAAGATAGATCTAATTAATAAGATTAAATAAAAGGGGGGTGGAGTATAGACTGAATTTCGTCATTTCAACGTGTTTGGATACATCACTCATGATCCAAGAGTTTTAGTTAGTCACAGATAAACCCCAAAAAATTAGGATTTTTAAATCTGAAAGAAGTATGAATTACAAAATTGAAGCCTGCCTCAAGCACTTAATGGATAAACTGGCACTGATTACTGAATACTAAAATATTTTGAATAAAATTAATTAAGCTTCGATTTTTATTGCATTTTGAATTAAATTCCAGCTTTTAGAAAAATGAAAACAAAACCGAGAAATATAGTACAATACCTTCTCGTGACAATTTATTGATTTTAAAAGAAATGTATAAGTTAAGAAATATTGTAAAATCAGTATTAAAAAAAATATTTTAAGCCATTGAACAGTGAATAGAAAACTTAAAAACTATTACCAGATATAAAAAAAACATAGTCATTTTAAATATATTTTTTTCTAGTTCAAACAAAATAAAAAATTGCAGCTCCTGAGTTGATTTTAATTAATTCTCATTTAATAGAAAAAATTATCAAACCACAATTTTTTCTGAAAAAAAAATATCAATACGTTTACTTAAGAAATTTATCGCAGAAATTAAAGAATATTTTTAAATTTGTATCAGCTTCACAATTTCATTAACTTTAAGACAATATTTATCAACCTTTTTGCCATCTTTTTTCTCGGTGTTAAAAGTAAAATTATCTTTATATAATTTATATTACTTAAGGTTATATTAGTTTTGTTTTTGTGCAAACTTTCTTACGCTTTAATCACTTTTAAAACTTTATTTTGCACATACAGACACGAACAGGAAAAAAATGGACTCTTACTTATTAGTGGAGAAAGATTAAAAATTTCCCCGCTTAATTTTTCTATTTCTTATAAGTAAAGCTTGAAAGAGAATAGTTTGTTTTTTTATTATAAATTTAAATCTTATAATATTAAATTATGCTACTCTTTTTATTTTGACTTGATGCAATAATAATCATGCTCAGAATAGATTATTTCTTATAAATTATTGTTCTTCAAATTTTATTTAACTAATTTTTTATTAAATTAATATAATAATTAATTAATTAAATTAATTAACTAATTTTTAAGCATAAAAATATATATTGAAAAAAGCCGATAATTTTGCTTCCTAAAATCAATTAATTGTATGTAGTCAGTGTATGTAGTCAATGTATTAATTGAAGAATTTGAAGATCAAATAAAGATGAGAGCTTTTAGCATTTGAAGTCCCTCTGTCTTCCTGTTAATATATATATTTATATGTATATATATAATGTATATATATATATATTAGCTTTATGTAGTGTTATAATAGAAATAAACACACCAAACTAGATTAAGATTACTCTTCATTTAAAAAACAATTAAACTGAAACAAAGTATCACACACATCAAGAACTTAAATCTTTCAATCCTTTTCTCTTACCCACAAAATAGACAATTCAATGATGTCGTAACTGTGATTCTGATTTGAATTACATTTTATGACTCAATTCCTATTAATGGTAGATTTCCTCCGATTTACGGGTAATCAATTTAATTCACTGGCTATGAGTACCGTAAAATCCGGCTTATAACGGGCACCGCCGTATAACCCGCACATATATAACACTGCTGGCCACACAAAATTCAACACCAAGAAGGACCAGAGATATCACAGCGAAATTTATTTGGCAGGTAAAATGTTGTACAAATGTCAAACGATTAAAATTACAGCTTCTTGTGACGTGTGGATGATGACAAAATCAGTACTAAGTGCAGCCGCCTTTGGCTATAACCACTGCTACACGCCTCGACATAGAATCAAAGAGGCTTTGGACGTATCCTAGTGGTACAGCAGTTCATGTGGCTTCAACATATTGGCAAAGTTGATTTGGTGTAGAAGCGGGTGGGTAATCTCGGACCAGCCATTGTGCAACCATAGACCACACGTTTTCGATTGGTGATAGATCGGGAGAACAAGCAGGCCAAGGAAGCAATTCAATCTGATGGGTAAGGAACTCTTGAACATTACGTGCTGTTGCGCATTATGCTGTTGGAATATGGCTGATGGCAAGCACTGAATGTAAAGGAGGACCACGGGCTCCAACACCTCAGAGATGTAGCGCTGGCTGTTCAGTGTACCAGCAATGTGTACTAGAGTGGTGTGGAGGGGAAATCCAATGCCACCCCAGATCATACCTGTTGTGAGACCAGTTTGTTGATGCATAACGCAACAGTTCAGCAGCCTCTCGCCTCGGTGTCTCCAAATTTGAATCCGACCATCGTGATGTTGCAGGCAGAAGCGGGATTCGTCAGTACAGTGCAATTTGTCAATCACACAATGCCGTTCCATTCCGTTGTCCATGTTCTCCGTTCATCGCGTCATTGAGAGCGCAAACGCTTGTGATTTCCAGTCAAGGGTAAACGAAGCAATGACATTGTGGATATTTCACTTAGCTGCAAACGGCATCGAATGGTATGAGCGGACATCGAATGATGCGTAACAGACTGAATCTGCCATGCTGTGGTTCGTGATGTGGCGTCCCGATCCATCACTACCATGCGCATAATCTGCCAGTCATCACGGATAGTGGTGCAACAAAGAGGGTATAATCGGCCCCTTTGGTCCTTCGTTTCCTCCTGCATCCAGCGATGACAGATTCGCATCACACTTGCTGGGTTGCATCCAATACGTTGACTGATTTGTCTGAAGGATAATTTGCAATCCCTAATCCCCGAGATCACTGTTCTTCCTCAGTCGAAATCAGAAACTTAGTCAAAATACGCTCATGTCTTCCACTAGGCGTAGATAAACAGCTTTCGCAAAAAAAAATTAATAAATAAACTATTGCCGTACTTTTAACCGCCAATCTGTTTTCCCCTTATATTGCGCTTGCGGGTGGCGCTACGGTCAGCTGCGATATGTCTCTGAGCTATAATGCTAATGATTTGCATATTTCATCGCCGCCAACAGATGATGTAAATTTCCCATGGTTTGCATGCTTTCTTTAGGGTTTTGAATTTTGTGTGGCCAGCAGTGTACTTTCAAGCTTCAATTTTTAATTTTAGTATATTCGCCGTATAACGCGCATCCTCTTTTTTACGTAGAAATCTAAAATAAACGCATGCAATAACTCTTATGATTTGAAGTCATCTATTCGAGGTGTTATTCTAAGCTTTAGAAAAAAAAAGCAATATATTTCTAAAACTACGATCCTTAAGTTCATATAAGATATTTCATTTCTTTTATGTTATCAGTATTTCGATCTATGTAGAAGTTTAATTGTTTTCTATGTTCGCTTTTTATTTATTTTTAAAGCTGGTTTTTATATCCGGCCTTTAACGAGCTCCCTTAAATTTTGATATTTTTTTTTGTCAAAATTGCACGTTATACGCCGGATTTTACTGCTCATATTTCGGAGTAAATATAGCTCACACCTTTACAGTTAAGAAACCATAAATAAAATTCTTTTCGGAAGTCATTTATAAACTTATTTACAGTTTTTAAACTTACTTACAGGTATCTAATTAAAAAAACCGTGAAATGCCCCTACCATAATTTATTTTACGACCTGGTAAACACAATGTCATAATAACTAAATATTTAGAGATTAGTTTATAATTAATTAAATTTGGGGGGTAATAATTAACACTATTTTTTTCTTTTAAAAATGATTAGACAAAAAATAAAAAAAATACGATATGATGCATTTATATGCATTGACGGCAAGTGTTGCAAGCAGAGTATTTGTGAATTATTTAAATATTTAAAACATTACCTATTGATATATGAAGACGCTGCCTATTTAGATAAATATAAAAGATGGAAATTGCAAGGTACAACTACTTTTTTCATATTAAAATATCAAAAAATATTTACTTAAACTAGTGCTTCTCAAAACTTCTATATTTGTGACCCCAATTTTCAGTCATAATTTTCATTGCCCCTTTCCATACAATAACAATGTATCGAATTGAATAATACTATACTTTGACGTAATGTTACATAACAACTTTATTATAAACCGCACAATTATAAAGATAAGTATTAAATTTTGTATTTAATTTTATGGCATGCCCATAGGGTCACTGGTAATTATTAAACTTGTTCTTAACTTAATACTGTAAAATTCATAATGAGACTCATTTTGCAGTACTAATACATTCATAAGTGTAATACATATCAGTGTAAATGCGTATTTAATTTTTTTTATGACATTGTCTTATTTTTTTATAAGATTTCTCTTTCGTCGTGATAGATGGAAGTTTTAAAATTTGAAATCGTATATAAACCATTTGGAATACCCTAATTAATTTATTATCATACTAATTGTATATAATTTTTCGATCATATTTTTTACAAAGAACTATTTTTCTGTTGCTGAACAATATATGTTTGTTACACAACAATGACACATGTTGCTAAACAATATATTTTGCTACATAACAATCATAGATGACAACAGATAAAAAGAGAACAATACCGATTTAATACTTTGATTCATTTAAAAAGTTACTTATTTGCGATTGAGTGCTTTGCGTTTTGAGTGAACTTTCAACTTATTTGAAGTGCTTAATTTTACACCTGTGGTAAACATTTAACCATGGTTGTTAATTTTCTTCTTGAGACAAGTATCTGCTTGATCTCATGTCTGGTGGCAGAGTATTTCCAAGGCTATCCTCTTTATGTCTTGGATATTGTTGTTCATAATTTGATATTGGAACTTATTAAGGATTTGATTGCGTTGTATCTTCTCAATAGAGCAAACACCAAGAAAAATAAATTGGTTATAGAATTCAAGGGGAAAAAACTCTGCAAGGCTTTGAATACTGAAGCCCAACTTTTGATTACGGCTGAAAGAGGACATCCACCACAAACACCTAAGAAGGAGATGGGAAAAATTAAATACATCCCTACAGTACGCTCCTTCATGGTGTTCAAGATATGTGAGGCCTTGGGCCTTAGAGCGGAGCTCAACACAGAGATAGAATCTGCTGAATTTTTCAAACAAAAGAAAACACCACCGAAGAAAGTGATTCCAATCGTGAAA
Source organism: Trichonephila clavata (assembly GCA_019973975.1). Taxonomy (NCBI): domain Eukaryota; kingdom Metazoa; phylum Arthropoda; class Arachnida; order Araneae; family Nephilidae; genus Trichonephila; species Trichonephila clavata. The sequence continues at coordinate 55,993 of BMAO01017384.1, forward strand.
TCACTGGATGTTTTTAAATTATGTCAGGCCTTGAGCATCAATGCCGTGTTAGCGCAGCCATAATTTTTGAATGATTCGATTTAATCAATGGTACTGAATGATATAAAGAAAACCATTTTCTTCGGAAAGGAACTTCAACTGAACATTACAATCACAAACAGCGCCTTTTAGATAGTAAGAGATGATTTGGGTTAGTCAAGAAGATCTAATGGACCTAATGGAAATCCTATCTCTTCCTCGATAAAATGACACTGAATCCAAAGGAAAATTTCTAAAGACAAAGAATTATGATTAAATATATAAACCTGCATGCTACCTAAACAGTTCAAATGATTGAAATGCAAAAAACAAATTTTTCGAAGAAGAATGATAAATTTAACACAAGAAGCATATTTGTATTTAGATATTTCATATAACGGATCATTGAGAAACCTCACTTTCTGTTACATTTGTAACATAACTCAATATACAAAACTTTTACAAATTGTGTACACCAATTTCCAAAAATTTTCGAAATAAATATCAAAAATTTTTAAAAAATAGTTGTATTTGTAAAATTTATCTGTTGTTTGAATTTAATATAAAGGTCCTTCCCAGATTAAAAACAATTTAAAATTCAATAGGATATGAAGTGGCAAACAAACATTTTATTAAAGAGATATGAATTTTATAGTGAAAAAATTACTTTTTTATCTGCTTTCTACTTACACTTAAAATATTTAACAAACTATATTAAATTTCAAAATTATTTAAAAAATATACAAAATTTTAAATGAAAAGCCTTTTTAAAAATACATTAAAAATAAAATAATTTTTAAATTGTTTCTATATACGGCGTAGATGGTTATGAATTTTATAATTTTTCATTGAATAAAACAGAAAAACTAAAAGTTACTATTTATTTACTGACTAGCTGAAATGCCCGTTCTTCGCACGGGTTAAGTTTTAAAAACATAAATTCATCTATTATAGCAATTATAATATTTTTGTTGGGGGTAAAACCCCTGTATGAAAAAAGTAGTAAAACCAAAAATTAAAAATATTTTTTTGAAATGAATGTTCCCACTATAAATAATTTTAAGTAAATTGCAATTTTTCCTCAAAGTAAATAACAATTTAACAAAAACAAATATTTCAATGTAAGAGAGAAAATTATCAAGTTGAAGAGTAAATAGATATGAATAAATGCAAGTATAAATAAAAATTATTACAGAAAAAGTGATTGCAGTAGTAAGTTTGCTATGGGAACTATGGATGAAATAGCCTGCAATAGATGAACCGAAAGAAAAAATGATGATAAATGATTCACTAAATGCTATCATAAATAAGAAATATTAGGAAGCCTTCAACTGAAAAAAAATTAAATTAGCATTGCACTCATACCTCATACAATACTAACATCTCTGTAATACATGTAATATAGAGTATTAGATGCAATTCAATACTGAAAAAATTTAATTTGTGTGAACTAAAATCAAAATCTACTTAAAACAGGATTCCTTTGAAGTAGTCCAGAACCAACAACAGAACTGAATGAAACAAATAATAAAACATATTGCTAAAAAACTCATTCTTAAACAATACTCTTTTGCAATATTTCTATTAAATATTATAATTTGATTAAAAAGAGCAAAACAATGAGTACATACAATGATAAATAACTATAGTAATAATTGAAATATATATATCGTACATGGACAGTATGATAACATAAAATATGTATATGATCTCCAAGAAACAACGCAAGGAACAGATTATCAGAAGCAACGTTAAACCTTGATGGCATGAGACGTAAAATCATTTCAACACTGAAATTTAAAGAAATCTAGAGGGAAATATGAAAAAATCGTTTCAAGGTGCATCCTTTTTCTGTGCAAACATTTTTACGACCACAAATGATACAGTTTTCTGATTTGCAAGATTGCCAAAAGCAAAGTCAAGTCATGACGAACTATCTGGTCAAAATGGAATTCAAAAGAAAATATGAGAATATTATTTCAAGGTCACTTTATCCTAGTTTCAGCAAATAGCTTTTTGTTAAAAAAATTTATGATTTTTTCTCATTTAAAACAAAGATGAGTTCTTATCGGTCATAGGGACCATAAGGCAAAAAACAGCGACACGCAAAAAAAACATGGTACATTCTGGTTTCTCATAAATAGGAAGCATTATCTTCACGATATTATCAACATGTTAATAGCAATTAGTTGGAATTCAGTGTAATTTTCTTTCTGTTATATTTTAAGCAATATTCTCTACATTGAACAAAATATTGAATATGCCGATGAAGGAATTATTATTAGGAAGGATGAATGTTTATCTTCAACGACAGAAAATGGCATAGATATGTAAAACATGTAACATTTATATGTAAAAAATGTATACAATGCATGTGTATATATGCAATCAACATGAAGAAAAGATTTGTCAGAAGGAAAATTACTTTGATGAGCATTTAAGTGCATCCATAGTTTCCGTATTCATCCATAGTTTTTCTAACAAATGTTGTTGTTTTTTGACAAAAAAAAAAACATTCTGCCGAGAAATAAAGGTGCAGTTTCATTGATTGTAAAAAAAAACCTGTAATATTTGTGTCATGAATAAGCAATCATGATCCAAGATTCTGTTTACAAAAAGCCTCACAAATTATTGTTCGGCTGAAAAACAAACTTTTGAGTCTTCGTATCACATAATTACTGTATCTACAATGATACGCAAGAAAAGGATAGTTCAGAAAAAATAAAACTGTGACACTGAAACAGGAATTATAACATTAACTTAAAATAAAAGGTTACCTAAAACAGAAAAAGTAAGCCCTAATTTTTTGATAAAATTGCCATACATAGTTTTGAACTACAACAACAAAAAACACATAACAGAGAATCTTAAATATTTAAAATTGAAGATGAAATAAAAGAAACAAATAAATATAAAAGTAACCTTACATATAGAGTATCGAAATTATACTATTAATTCAAACTAAAAAGCTACTTTAAATAGATAAATTAAGATTTGATGAAACTACCATATGCAGAACCTTATACGTAAATAGAAATTCTATCTTAAAATCACAATATTGACAAACTGTTAATTTCAATTAGTTTAATTTGAGTCATTTTCTTCAGTTACATTTTTCTACTTTTTTGTTACAATGGAGAAACACAGAATCTGACAATAAAGGAAAAGGGTACTTATGTATTGGCACCCCGATATCAAAGTAACAGATTTTTATGTGTCTTATATGGAAAAAAATCCAATTTTGGTGAAAAAAAGCCACTTTGACTGTGGTGACTCTAATACGTAAGTATCAGGAAAGGCAGTACCCTTTTTCGAGAGAAGGAAATGTAGGTAGGATTTTATTGACCAATGCCACTGTTCAAAATAACTCACCAAGTTGGCAACGCCGATTTCACAAGTGTTGTACACGCTAAATTGGCAACCATGTGTTTTGTTTCATGTGATGTCTCTAATAGGTTGCGATAAGATGTAAGAACTGAAATATCATTGGAAGTATTTTTGGTACATATGTATTATTGCACCAATTGCCAACTCTATGAATAACTCGTCAAGTTGGCAACTGCGATTTCCTATGTGTTGTCAGTGCTTAATTGGCAACCATGTGCTTCGGTTCATATAATGCCATCAATAGGTTGCGATAATACATAAATGCTTATTTTTTTTGACCAAATGGTCATGCTATGTAGTTGGAAGTAGGCAAGAAGTACCGCTGAAATGTACTGATATTCAGGTGATGACTTAGTTTTACGCTATACATAGCCTATGTACAACCGTAGATTGGTAGTAACAAATGTTCAGTTTAACCAAAAGAAAACATGTCAGAAAATCTCATATATAAATAAAAATTTATATTAGCCTTTGTATTCTTACGTATTAGCATCACCACAGCCAAAATGGCACTAGGCAAATCACACTATATCCACCAAAATCTGATTGATTTTTTTTTATATAAAAACACGTTAGAATCTTTGTTATTGCTGCTGAGGACCCAAACAGTTAAGATTGTATTCTGATAGGAAGATGCATCGGTCTTCCAGCTAAACCTGTTATATATTTTTTCAATAACTAAATTAGTTTAATATACATTTTTTTGCCTATATTTTGTATGATTATTCCGAACCATTTCTGGGTTTAGATTTAACTCAGTCATTTCTTATCAGCTTTAGAATTTTTGATTTATTTTGTGTGTAGTCAATTGTATTCATATTGTAATACCTATTTTGGTTTAAGGCTGTGTCGGGTTTATTATTCTATTTTCATTTTGACCTTCATATGTATACATTTGATTCTTCTGTACTGTATATAGTTTTAGATTTATTATAGTTATTTCTTTCCCAGCTTAAAAATTTCTGATGACTTAAATGTTGCTTTCAAAAATTTCGATTCTTCGTTGTTAGAAGAAACAAACACATAGGCATCAAAGTGTCCACCATTTCAAGTTTTTGCCACTGAACCTCATGTTTTTAAAAGTTTGAAAATGCTCCCCAAATACAGTAAAGATATATCCATTATGAAAAATCTGGAAACGGCAAGAAGAGAGTTCAGATAGCCTGTAACTCAGAAGCGGAGCAGTAAGTCATAGGGTTCAACATGGTAGTTTTATACTCTTTGCCAGATGGGTAGTTGTTCAATTCATGATCAAGTGTAAACACCTTAAATCTTTCCAGTTGCTGATTATATAATGAACAGCCTGTCGAACAACAAAACTGGATTACACACAACAAATAAAAAAATTGAACTGAAGAGGCAGGAGTCATCACCGTCATTTGGGATAATTTGGCAAGGGAATAAATATATCATACCTAAAGTTCAACAGCTCGTACACTTGGGTCATTATTTAGAATAACATATTAACATTCAACATTTACAATTGAAAATAACAATTACCTCCAAAGGTAGTTCATAAAATAAACGTGGCACTTAACCTAAAATAGTAATTACAACATTTAAGCAAACATCTAAGCAATCAACATTAACAACTGAAAACCATAAAAATGCATATTCAACCAATTCAATTTAGAATTACTGTAAAAAAAAATTATAGCATGAAAACTCTGACAACTAACAAAAATCATAAGTTCTGGAAGTAAATGACAAATTAAATCCAAAACCAGAAACAATACAGAAGAATCAAATAAATACATATAAAGGTCAAAATGAAAAAAAGAATAATAAATGACGCTGCCTTAAGCCAAAACAGAAATTACAATAGAAATACAATTGACTACACACAAAATAAATCAGAAATTTTTAAGCTGAAAAAGAAACGACAAAATTAAATCTAAGCCCAGAAAAAGTTCGGAAAAATCATTCAAAATTTCAGCAAAACAAAAGTGTATATTAAACGAATTAAATTTAGTTATGAAAAAAATACATAATACGCTTAGCTGGATGACCGCGTCTTCCTACCTTTAAATACTGTTATCAAATTGCCAATCGGAAAAATAAAATTTAGAAAAAACATTTTTTACGACAATTTTTTCGAAAAACAAATGTAATTCCTGCACAAAGAGTTACAAAAACGAATAAATACCAACATAAATAAGTATATTTACAACAAACTGTGCTGAAATTCCCCCCAAAACTACTCGAAACATTAATTTTCACTAAGTTAAGACTTGAAATGGCTGATGACATATCTCCATTTAGCTCAAAAATAGCATAAAAATTAAATTTTAAAAAATTCTAAGGCAAATTTCGAAAAACACTCTTCGAGGTTAATAGCATACCGACTTATAGATTCTACATGCCAAGTTTCACACTTCTGGGTTGTTTAATTTGGCCAGAACAGCTGAAACACTCACACAACAAACACACTAATTCTTTCTTTTATAAGTATAGAAA
>BMAO01017385.1:0-16321 GCA_019973975.1 Trichonephila clavata
ACTTACCTTAAATTCTATCTTATGTACTTTCTCCAAATCATAATTCCGAATACCTTATTTCCGAAACATGTCTCGTTTATCTCGCATTTAAAGCTTTAGGTCTTGTATTTCGCGATGAAAGGTTAATAGGTTACATGTACCTTATTGAGCGGTTGAAACTTTTCTGTAAAACATTGATGTTATTTCTAAAAATAACTTATTTATCTTCACTTGAACGCGGACATTATGTTTTTACCCAATATAGTTTTCCTTGTATTTTAATGTAGAAAAGATAATTCCTTCTCTTCTTTATCTGGTGAGCATAGAAGCACAGTTATCTCATCTGATGTTAAAAATACCAATGTAAAAGATGATTTGATCTATACCATAATTTCACAAAAAAAGAATACATCTTACATGAGATATACTATATACATATTTAACAATTCACTGTCTATTGTTAAATCTTGAGAAAGGATTGTAGAAAAAAGGTGTTGTAATCCTTCGAGGAAGTCGCTTCTTGTAGTCGAATTTATTCATACATTTCCGCAGTAGCTTTAATTAAACCTTTAATATGTGATTATTGTAAATAAAAATTATTAGAAATTAAAGAAAATTAACAAACAAATTCTAAATACTGTGGAGATTTTTTTCTTTCAAATTCCGTTTATATTAATATAGTTGAGTGTTCGAAACTTAGTGCGACTGAAAGCCCGCCGTGTAGAGTGACCAATGCACGTTAAATTTGTCGAGAGGCCCCAAAACCTCCCTTTTGTATGGTATGGAAGTTTGGAGAGGAAGCGAATGCCAGCTCTGGTTTGTCATCTTCGACTGACCATGGTTCTCAATTACGACGTTCGTCGCCAATAGCCTTCGTGTTGCTTAAAAGCGGGACCTAAATTAAAACCAAGTAAAAAAAACAAAATTATGATAATTTCATTCAATGTGAATTGTTCTATATTGTTGAATGGTATTTAAAAGGCAAAATTAATATACTCTTTATCTTTATTACAAGCGTTGGAACTCGGACTTTATACTGTGGCCGCGGTCGCCTAATGGTCAAGGTAACGGTCTCATGGTTAGCGTGTCATGAGTTCGAGCCCACTGAACCGTACCACTGAGGATCCGCCATGTAGGGAGCGATGCACGTTAAATCTGTCGAGAGCTCAAACGTCCTCCCGTTGGTGTGGTGTGGTAGTTAAGAGGGAGGGGTGTCAACTCAGGAGTCGACCTCGTCACTTGACCATGGTTCAAAATTGAAAGGAACTTCGCTAAAAGCCCTCGTTTAGCTGAAAAGTGCGACGTTAATATTACTCACTCACTTTACACTTTTGAGAAATAATTACGTGTGATATTTATGTTTTGAAGCACACCATAATTTAGTCAATTTATTTCGAATCAGTTTTGCAATTGGTCATGCAACAATACGTTTTACTGACTTCAGTGCTTTTTGAATATTTCTTTAAAATTTTCTTTAAATTATCCTTTTATATGATTATTTTAAATAAATGTAACGTTTTGTGACACAACATTGACATTCTTAAATTGTAATCGTATTTTTCTTTCAAAAGTGTATTTAATATTTTATTCTGAGAGTTAGATATTATAAAGATTTAACAAAAATTTACATTTGTATTGAAATCTTTATTTTAAAAAAAAGAATTAAAAACATTAACATATGCAAATATTTAATTTTTCATAATTGTATTTTAAAACATTGGAAAGAACCTCTTTAATTATATATACTTCTACTAATGCTTTAGTGGAGTTTTCTCAATCTCCTGAGATTTCAATTTCATAGCATTTTCTAATAAAAATTTAATATCATCGCACAAATTCCTAAATGGGACTTAACAATTAATCTGCTGCTGTAAGCAAAATTCGTATCTTCCTCAAATCTGCTTTAAGACAGAATTTTACTAAGTGAGCCATGAATAATTCTTCCTTCATTTTCGAGATAATTTATGTTTCTACTACAGCATCTTTAAGGAGGATCGTGAAAGCGATGGGTCTGGCTTTGTCAAAAAACTAGTAAAAAATCTCGTGTAGCTCAGTGCAATTAGTATTTAACTCAATTATGAAGTGGCAAACATTTTCTTAATTAGAATACCCAGGAGGAGAAGCAGTTTCTTATGCCCTGACTTGTTTCAAAACAAAACCAAATACCTTATAATAATTATTTCCTTTGTACTTAAGTAATATTTTTTAATATCTTACTCGTTAAAAAGCAGTATAGTTTATTTCTTGTTTTAAAATGATTCTTATTCCCTTTTTCATTAATGGTTTAAAAATATTCTTATATATTGATAGTATTTCATTTTGTAAAATATCTTTATTTGAGAACTATTTCAAAAACTTATTTACATTAACTGGAAATATTTCACAATATTTTTAAGCGTACATGATATGTGAAATAAATATTAACTATAGAAATTTCTTGTTATTTGCAGGAAAATTATTTACACTTTATTAATAATTTAATTCAACAAAAATTTGAAATAAATTGTGTAGTTTTCGTTTATAAAATTATTCATAATAGGAAAAAAGAAAAATATATTTTTCAAATCTATCATTTAAAATAATTTTATTAAAATATATCTTTTATTGTTTGTTTTAGTTCATATTATTAAATACTGTTTTTTTTACAGGCTTCCGAATTATGTATTGTTGAAAATACGGGGCCCTTAGGTATTGAAACGAGGGTAAGTCAAATTGATTAATCATAATTTGTCTTTTGAGGTTTTTAATACTTAAATAACGTTTTAGCTCCGATATAAGAAAAATAAATCGTAAATTAATTGAATACCTTACGTTTCGCATTCAGACATGAAATACTTCTAAATTTTGATTTATATTTACACTATTGAAGTTTTAATTAACGTTTTCTGTTAATTGATTGAAATCCTCATACTGAATTAAGAATAAGTGACGAATTTGCGTTCTATTTCAAAAATAGAAAATTGAACATTAATTCTCAGAAACACTTCGTTGAGTTTTAAAAAGCATTTTACTTTAAACTGTTAATTCCTTTTATTATTAATTGAAAATTCGTTTCGATGGAAATTCTTCATTTGTATGTTGCATAGTTTAATACTTTAAAAAATAACAATTTTAGCTGTTATATTACCGTGAAAAATTTTAAGATATGACTAATGACGAACTTGGGAATGTCTGCTCTCAAAAAATGGATTATCTTCTCCAAAATATGTACTTGTTCATTGCATTATTTAATGGGAAAGAAAGTGAAATTATATATATACTATTGAAAACTTTACTGAGGTACCTAGAAATCAATATCAGCCACAATGTTTACTTTACAGATGGCTAGACACGATATATTTAGATCAATAACTATTAGTTTCTTCCCGAATTGTTTTTGAATAGTAATAGTTTAGTGAGGGAGAAAATATTCTAAAAATGTTTTACATTGAAAGATTCTGTTTGGGAATTGAAACTATATCATACATATATGAATAAGAAATATGTTTTATCTTCTATAGTTTAAACACGGATTGAAGTTGTATTCTTCATTTCAACGAAATAAATAAAGTGTATCTTTTGAATGTTATACTTAAAAGAATACAAAAAATACCACCACAAAAATATATAAATGTTGTCTTTTACATTGTAGCAAATAGATTGTATTTCTTTTAATCTTTCTGTGCATGCCGCTGGCAAAATTTTGTTTGATTTGAAGTTATGCATCAGACTTTGAATTTATTTTCATACATAAACGTTATTAGTCTAAAATCCATTTCTCAGTTATGTTTCTTTCTTATGAAATACAAGAATTTAATTTTTTGATATGTTTTTTTTCCTTCCATTTTTCGGAAGGAAAATTTAAAAAGAATTTTGTGGGTAATTACATGTTATCGCAACCGCATTAGCGACATTATATCAAACGAAGCACAGGGTTGCTAATTCAGAGCGTACGACTCGTACGAATTCGGGGTTGCCAACTTGGTGAGTAATTTAAACGTTGGCATTATTGAAATACTACTTAAGTACCGAATTTTACTTAAAAATCAGATATAATATTCAGTTTTTTTTAAAAATATTAATATCACAGTCGTAAAGAGTTCATTAATGTGTGTTTGTGTTTCGCTGATATGTTCTTCTAATCGCTGTTATATTTGCCTCAGTAGTTTTACGAGTGAAGATATACGAACGTCTTTAGATGGGTCGTGCACGTGATTCAATCCTTCGTGAAGGGAATAACGATTTTTTTTTATTTGAATATTTGATTTTCTTAGCTTCCGTAGTCGCGACTTCTATAAAAACTTAAGCAGCATTCTGTCCTCTATGTATGCGATGGAATATTTATACATCCCATTCATATAACATATGTAAACGCAAAAACTACATGGCTCACGGTTTTGATATTCTTCTGTAAAAAAAATTTCTGAAGATGGTTCACTAGATGGAATTGGCTTTGTAAAACATACGAAGTATGCATAAGCAACGAATGGAATTTTCAAAGAGCGCTGAAAATTTTTTAAGATATAACCGTTTCTTTTCAGGCATTTCAATTCTTACACAATTGTGTGATGTTTTCTTAGTGTTATAAGAAAGATTTTCCTCGAAAGAGTCTACAAACAACGATATAAATATTTACTTCATGGTGGTTTATCTTTGAACTGAAAACTAGACTTTGACTAGATTTTTTTTTTTTTAAATCCAGCAATAATGAGAATTGTTATCAAAAATTTTTAGATACGTCCTATCGATAAATTTATTTTACGACTTTTAGTAACAAAAAGAGAAAAGAATTAATTTTTTCCTATAACCATGCACATTAATTGGTACATTATTCTTATTCTCAGTCTTCTGTATATCTCTTAAGAGTGTTTGAAAATTTATTCCAGTAAAGTCTAAATAGGTAGGGAAAGTGTTATTTGTTGTGTGAGCTATATATATGCTCCTTTTCACCAGAAATATCCTTAATTTGTACATTTATCACAGTATGTTTCTTTTTTATTATTGCTGATCAATCAATAAGCGAAGAAATGTGTAAAGGATTAAACTGACTGTATAACCCTCATTTCCAACTACAGGATACAATTTAGAGTTCAACTGGATTTTTTTCCCTCGGTTAGTTTGTGTTAAATGCCTATCTAAAACATTAGATTGGCGACTAAGGGCTCGTCGTTTTGTTTTTAAATTTCAAAGTTCGGCATGTCGTTGAATGTTTTTGGCATAATGCTTTAAATCATTCGAAATAGGATGTTTTGTTCTACCGAAATATGCGTCTTTTTTTTGTTCTAGTTAATTTATGTTAATTCTCAGATCATTAAAATGGAATTCCGGGGATAGAAAAATGAACTTCTTCAACATCTACTTTTTACTTTTAACCCTTAAACTGCCGCTGGCATATATATACGTCTCACGCAACCGGAGCGTTAACTGCCCCGGACGTATATATACGTCTTTCCAAAATATGATTATTTTCTTTGAGGTGCTATCAGTAAAACTATTCCAAAGGCTTTGGAATGCAATGAAATGATCTTCACAATGTTTGCGAAGGATTTACATATCTCAGGGAAAACTTCATTTATTTATGACTTTTCTTCCCCTCTTAAACATCACATTCGCGTGCCTATGGGAAAAATGAAGGCACTGGGGAGCGAATTTCGTAACTTTTAATCGCCATTTAAAGGGGTTAATCAAGATTCTAAGGCCGCAAAAGCTGTGCTCGCGACATTTGTGCTATGTTTTAGAGTACCGGGATTGATAGAATTTCCACCTCTTTTTCGATCTTTTCCAAATGCTGTGCGCGGAGTTCCGCTCAATACTGATGCAGAATTCAATGCTTGCTTGTATGAATTTTTCGTGTCGAAAGCGGGTGATTTCTGCCAATAAGGCATTGAAATTCTTTTTGAACGTTGGGGAGAAAATGTAAACAACAAGAGCGTAAGCATTATTGATTAATTATATAGTTCTTAATATTTATAAAAAAATAAAATTTTATTAAATTTTAAAAATTGCCTGATTTTAAATATTAACTAAATTGAACCATAAGTTCACCAATATTTGTTTGGGTTATAATAACACTATTTCTCGTTTTAAAATTTTTCTTCTTGGTGAAAATCTCACATTTGATACTTAAGCATATTTATTTATTAACATTAAATTGAATTTCAGCTCTTTGTAATTTTTTAAATATTATTTCCAGGAAGTTTCGAATTTTTGCACTTTAGAATTACGTTGCTCCAAAACAATTATCACTGTTGTCTGAACATAAATTTTTAATTCTACTTTTAAAAGCCCTCTGAATCACAGATGATTTTAATGAAGGTGTCTTTCCTCCATATGGAATATATTGTTCTAAGTTAATATGCTGGAAATTTTACGGCACTTAATTATCTGCAGTGGTGTAACGGATTAGGGCCCCTTTGCAAATTCTGAATTTGGGCTCCCTAGACTCCTCGGCCCCTCCGAGACTCGAGGTTTCCACTGATTATCTGTATTTTTAAAATATTTTTGCAATATACTGGGCAGATGGAAGAAGTAGAAATTATCGTCTTTGCATGTCCTATGATTTTTTTTTAAAAAACCCGCTTTTCTATTATTTAAAAACATAGTAAACCGTTTTTTTTTTATAGAATCAAAATGTTAAACTTTTTGAGAACAGTTTCTATTAGTTTGTTGCTCTTGAGTTTTTAATCTCCGAATGGGATATCCGACATTAGTAGTAGTTTTAAAAAATGGATATCTGTGAACATTTAATTAATGCCGTCTTCAACTATACATCGTTTTTAAAGTGCGATTACACGCTGAGCAGAATTTAAAAACTCCTAAGTGTGACATCTTAATATAACAATTCTGGTTTTCTAGTAGATTTTATTTTCAATTCAGACTCCATTTAAACTAATACATTCTGTTAATGAGATTCTAATCTATATTAAATACTTTTTTCTAAAATTCATCCATAATTTTTATAAATATTAAACAAAATAAGCTCTTTAAACTCAAAGGAAATTCGTATTAAATTTGAAGGTATAAAAGTTGGAAACATTTTCTTCTACATAACTTATGAAAATATAATTGTACTATTACGTCGGTACTAAAGAAAATGAGCAGAATTTCCAGCAAATGTATCTATGCATGATCATGATTCATTACAGATAGAAAAAGTTTATTTTTAATGGGCTGAGGATTGGTGTTCTATCATTGCAGACCTAGAACATTCCCCGGGACCTGGTATCTCTTTTTAGTGCGGCACCCTATAGGCGGATACCAATCGCCGCAGGTAATTTTTACTCCCAGTTTCCTCCACAGATGGAGGCACCTGAGCTCTGACGATGCGAACCTGTACTAGGATCTAATTTTGTCGAGAGCACCCAAGCCAAAATGAGACTCTAGGGATATTTTACAGGACGTATAATTATATGACATGGCCGCTGTTGATTTAATGCATCATGAAAATCCACCGACTTGGGTTGGGGTCGAACCCGCAACTTTAGGAGCAGAAGGCCAGCGATAGCAAAAGTTACCTATCAAGAAAATCATTTATTATCTCGATGATCTACTTAAAGTTCTTGATGTGGCAACGATCGAGCCGAATGGTCAGAACTTCAAACTCTTGGCCGTAGGTGGGGAGTCGTGGGTTCTAGTACCAATGCCAGTGAAGAATCGCTGTGTAGACGGGCTGATGCGCATTAAATTGAGATTTAAAGTCATGTTGACGTGATGTGGAAGTGTGGTGAGGAAAGTGCCCGCTCTGATATTGTCCTCGTCATTTGATTACGTTTCAAATAAAAATAAAATTAAATAACAACTTCAAGCTAAAACTGTATATGAATACGACTCGCTTATCGGTAAAGCAGGCATTTCAACGTTATCAAATTCTATGTCTTAACAGTACAGAGACTTTTAACATTACGAAAATAAAAGGGTAACAAATTTTCCATCCCATTCTAACGTTTATCACTGTTTTTCTCCCTGTTCTTGTGTCCCCGAATCAATATATTTTAACTACTTCCTTCGTATGTTTTTCGAGTTGCGTGTACTAACTGAGCTGTGTAGTTTTCAAAATGATATAGTATCCGACATGACGTTTTTGAGCAAGTATAAAGAACATCGATTGAATTATTTTCCTTCTCCCTATTTCTTTTATTGCTACCCACAAGATAAATTTTAAAGATAAGTAGCACTGGAATGGTCCATTAAAACTACTATATTTTCTTTTCATCAAATTTAAAAAAAGGTCTTTCCCCTTTATATTTAATCTTAAGATTTAATTCAATTAATTTTATTTACTGAATTCATGTTATTTTTTGGTATTTTACTTAAAATATATATATGCAGAATGAAGTAAATTGCCTAAGACTTTTTTGTGATTTTACTTCAAGCTCATTTGATACATTTATGTTATTCAAATTAATGAATATTAAAAAACATTAAAAGGTGTATAGTTTTTTTTTAATATTCGTCAATAAATTAATAATTTAAAAATTGCCAAATTCGAATTATCGAGAAAGTTATCAAATTAGTCTGAATTATTATTGAATATGTATTCAACAAGATTATCTGATTAGTTTAAAACACAAAAATTTAATTGTTTTAGTTTAAAACGTTATCTAAGCAGTCTAAAAACAAACAAGTAATATAAAAAAAATTAAGTCAATCTACTTAGATCAACATAGAAAAATTTCACATTTTAGCTACTTTTTATTAAATACTTACAACGAAAAGAAATATATATATACATATGACAGGATCATATTAAGTGACAAAATAGAAAGCGATTTTCCGTGCAATTTTCCATTTTCCTTTATAAATATGGTGTTGAACTATTTTTTTTGTTTGTTACTATTTATTGTGATTTAATTTAATTATTTTAATAAAATATCACAGTAAAAAAAAAGAAATCACATTCTCAAAATTAAGCCACCTCAGGTGGGATTCGAACCCACGACCTGTGGATTAGAAGTCTAACACGCTATCCATTGCGCTACATTGACACAACAAATGGTTTTCCTTTCTATATATGCTGTTGGACTATTATTTTTGTTTTTTACTATTTATTCATTTTTTAATTTAACGAATTAAAATTTGAAAAAACTGCAATGACATCAAGTGTCATCCATTACAAGTTTAAAAAATGTATTTGTGAACTTGAATGAATGAATAGCAAGTATTTTATTAAGGATTGAAAATTTGAACAAGATATTTATATTTAGGGAAAGAGTGAACTATAATAGTAGGAATTGAAAAAAAAAACCTGTTTTAGTCTAAAAGATTATCAAATTAGTATTCTGAAAAATTATCAAGCTAGCAGTTTAAATCGTTCTCAAATTTATATTCCTAATAATATAAAGTTAATAATCTTATTTTTAGTATTCATAATCAAATGAGCAAATATGTAGTTATCAGCAAATATTGTTTATATGATTAATTAAATATTTTAACATTAAATATTATTTTTTTTTCTTTTAATGACTTCGAAATATGTTTCCTTTAGTCTATAGTAATTTGAATAATCCATTATTGTCATTATTATCGTGCTTTTTTTCCACATTAAAACATTCTTTTCCATTTGGGTAACGAAGCTATTCTCTAGAAAATAAATAGTTAGTTCTTTTAGTAAATGATTCATTTTTTTTTTCTTCTATAAAACATGCATAGATGAATATTCCGATTGTTATCATTGTTTTCATCCAGGAAAAAATTCGGTCTCTATTTCTCCCTTTTACTTATATGTTTATCTCACGGGAAAGAGAAAAGGGGTCTGGCTGGTATCCTGTTATTTATTTATTTTTTTTTCGATTGTTTCGATCGCATTAGTTGATTAATGGAGATTACTAAATCACTTAACGACTTGAGAAGAATCTTTAATAATTTACTTTTAGTAAAAGTGCTTTGATGTATTTTTAGGTATCCGATGTAATTCGTAATTTTTTTCAGACACGTATAGTTTATTTATTCTTTTGTTGTTCGCGTGCTTTATTAGATAGGCATTACTTGTCCGTACTCGTTTATTGGATCATTTACTACAGTCTTTTTAACTAGCTGTACAAAATTAAGAAATTTATTATTTATCGTACTTTATGGTAGAAAAAAGTATTTTGAAGTGTTTTCATTTGAAAAATGTGTTATTCGATTGAGTAGTAAGAGTTAAGAAATTGCCTTTACCTAGTTAATTTTCTCCGGATAACTCATATTTATTATGCTAAAATTTCAGATTTATTAGAAATTAATTCTGTTGTGGAAAATTAAGATTTTCTTAGAATCTTGGAAAATTTCTTTAAATTATCTTTTTTTAATTATTAAGGGAGAGATTCGAATTATTGTTCTTAGGGATTAAATTGTGCCCGATGCATAAAATCAAAGCTACTTAAGTTCTTAACTATTTTGATCGGATTTCGTTACACTACTGTTGGGATACATCCTGGGAGACTGCGTGCGTAAAAATAGACTTAGTGAAGATGAAGTGCGAAAAATAGGCTTAGTGAAGACGAAGTGCGTAAAATAGACTTAGTGAAGGTGAAGTGCGTAAAATAGGCTTAGTGAAGGTGAAGTGCTTAAAATAGGCTTAGTGAAGGTGAAGTGCTTAAAATAGGCTTAGTGAAGGTGAAGTGCGTAAAAATAGGCTTAGTGATGGTGGTGTGCGTAAAAGTAGGTTTAGTGAAGATGAAGTGCGTAAAAGTAGGTTTAGTGAAGGTGGAGTGCGTAAAAGTAGGTTCAGTGAAGGTGGAGTGCGTAAAAGTAGGTTTAGTGAAGGTGGTGTGCGTAAAAATAGACTTAGTGAAGGTGGAGTGCCTAAAATAGATTTAGTGAAGGTGAAGTGCCTAAAAGTGAAGGTGAAGTACGTAAAATAGTGAAGATGGAGTGCGTAAAATAGGCTTAGTGAAGGTGAAGTGCGTAAAATAGTAAGAGAATAAAAAAATTTTATTTTGGTTTTTTTTTCAAATACGGAAAGTTGATTTCAAAATAAAAAAAGTAATATTCAGGACTGTGCAATAGCAGTTGAAAGTTAAAAAGAAGCAAAGCTATACAGCAGATACAATATTTAACTTCCTTCATTGTTGTACTAATTAGTACATGTTTGATCTGAAATCCATAAATTTGATCTGTTTTATGATTGTATCTCCTTATTCATTACTGTAATGTTTTTAATAACTTCTCTGGTATTAATAAAAAATGCTAAAATGCATATCAAATAAAAAAATAAAAAATTCGTATAATTTTTCCTTTTTTTTCTTCATAGCGCTACTGTTGTTCATTAACTTTGATGCAAAAACTAACTATGAAATACAATTAATTTTTTTCTTTCTAGCATTCAAACTTTTTAGCTGCTAAAAACATTCATTTTCAGTAAATACGAAGTATTTTAATTCAACGATTTATTTATTTTTTTTAAAAATATTAACGTACCGTAAAATCCAGCATATAGCGCGCACCCATAGTTTCTAGTTGCATTTTTAAAAATTTTTAGGTATATTCGCCGTATCATGCGCACCCCTTTTTTACAAAGGAACCAGAAGTGTGCGTGTACGACACCATGTTTTTAAGTCATTTAGAGTTATTCTCCCAGCATTTTTAAAAAATAGTATACTATTAGAACCAGAACCCTTTAACTTCATTAGTTATGCGATTTCTTTCAAATATATAGGTTCTGATCTCTATGTAAAGTTTCACTTCTCTTATGCTCATCTCTTTTTATTTTTATTTTTGAGGCTATCATTTTTATACTCGGCGTATA
The DNA here is from genome assembly GCA_019973975.1 of Trichonephila clavata. Classification (NCBI taxonomy): domain Eukaryota; kingdom Metazoa; phylum Arthropoda; class Arachnida; order Araneae; family Nephilidae; genus Trichonephila; species Trichonephila clavata. Next base: position 11,684 of record BMAO01017385.1, read on the forward strand.
CCATATACTCGTAAATTTCGATCTTATTTTTTGTGGGAAAAGTGCGCGTTATACGCTGGATTTTACGTTAGTTGTTATTTTTTAAATAACGTTAAAAAATTTTTTTATGATTTTTGAAAGGGGGGGGGACGATTACTATTCAAATTATGGATATTTATCAAAATCCAGTTTTCTACTGTTCTTAAAATTGTTGGACATTGCAAGTTAATGCTAGATATTTTACATTATAATGCATCCTAAGTGAAATCTCTAAAGAACGTAAATTTTGTTTTGTGTTTGGTGTACTCAGTGTTATTTTAATGAAGGCTTTTGAAGGTTTAATTTTTCTACGGCAACTAAAAAGGCGTTAAACCGATTACAGCTCATTAGAATACAGTAAATTAAAAACTGTTTTTTCCCCTCAATCTTGAACTATCTTGTAAAATATTCAGAGCTTTGTCATCTGCCCTGGACAGGTAAATTTAATTTTTTCATTATGTTTTTTGTAAGTTTTCATAACACCCCACATTTTAATAAACAGATTATATTCACCTTGGGTGATTTTAATCCTTTTTAATCTGTTCGTAACTGGGGCCGACTTTTTAATTACTGAAATGTCAAAACCATGACAGGATTATGAAATTTTAATTTATCATCCACTTTCAGTTTCTGCAGAAAAAAGAATTGTTTTCTTTAAAGTGAAAAAATCTTTCACAACTTTAAGCACATAAAGTGTTCAGTTTGTAAAAATGAGTTCTGCTTCTGTTTTTTTAAAAAATAATTCGTTTTTACGCGCGCACACACCCTTCTTTTACAAAAACTTTTATTAATTTTTTCTCTTGCCTTAGGTGAAATAATAAGGATTATTTTAAGAGGTTTAAAATTACTTTAAAAAGGAATAGTTTTGACACCTATTCTTAAAAAGTATATATCACCATATCATTTTGTGTTTTGCATCATTTTAACATCGGAAAGCTGTATTTTTTAGCTAAAATATTTTATGCTATTTTTGTATGAGATATTTATCATGCAAATTGTAGATAAATAATTGCAGAAAAAATATTAATGCTTCTTTTTCTTTTCTTATTTAAAAAAAATTGGTGCAGAGAATTTAAAATTTTTATTTTTATTAATGTCGTGCTTTGAGCCTTAACAGATTTAGTTTGCATCAACCCCTCTACACTATTGGTCCCGAACCCCCGGGCCGCGGACCAGTACCATTCTATGGATTATATAATACTAGAACTCCCAAGGAAAATTAAATTATTCCTATTTTATTTCCTGTGATGTATCTCTCTTGGGATTCTGCGACTTCCTTGGACGAGAGGTTAACCGTCTGCTGAGTGAGTGAATATTAACGTCGCATTGTTTTGCTACACGAGGGCTTTTGGCGACGGACTGCGTAATTTTGAACCATGGTCAAGTGACGTGGACGACACCTGAGCTGGCATCCCCCTCTCCTAACTACCACACCAACGGGAGGACGTTTGAGCTCTCGACAAATTTAACGTGGATCGCCTCCCCTACACGGCGGGTCTTCAGGGGTACTGGGCTCGAACTCATGACACGTTAGCCATGATCCGATACCTTGACCACTTGGCTACCGCGGCCACACCGTAAGCTGAGGGACATCACGTAAAGCCGGGCCAATACCGCGCATGCACAAAATATCGTGATATCATGATGTATAAAATATAAACAATCAACTCCCCCCCCCCACACACACATATCTTAGCCTGCAGCAATAAAATTATCAAAGGTTGCGAAGCACTGCACTACACGGTGAGTCTTTAATTGCACCAAAACTCGGCAAAAATAACACCAGTTACAAGTTTGTGACTGAGTGGGGGGGGGGATTGTGTGCGTTGTTAGAAAGTCAATAAAAGCTTTCTAATACCGTTACCAATTTTTCTTGGAGCTCTAATTTCCTTTTTCATATCTTAAGTAAATTGAATGTTGGTTGTAATTATATATTTGGTTTTCAAAACAATACATTTCACGAATTTAAACTGTGTTTCAAATTGAAGGAGGGGGGAGAGCATGAGGAACTTTAGGTAAGTAAAATTAAGTATTCTTACTTCACTTTAAAATTTATATTTAAAATTTATAATAAACATTCTAATTTTTTCAAATTCGATACCCAAAAACAGACTGTCTCTTAACTTTCGAAAGCCATTGTTATACCTAAGGAGTATTAATGTGAAACTATTTATTATGAAATTGACTAACATTCGCATTATAAAAATTATTGAAAGCATCATTTTATGTACTTATGCTTTCTACGCTTTGATAGGTTTAGGTTATTATTTTAAAGTTTTGCTAGTGTTTTCTTTTTGCTACTACTGCAATTACGTTTCACAGGATCGAGCCTACCAGAGCGTAGTAAAACCGATAAACTTTCGTTTTAGTGTTATTTTATTGATTTGATCTGTCAAACAACTATTAATCAGGATGAAAGATAACGGTTGGCGAATGTTTTTTTTCCTGCGACTCTGGTATAACAGTAACTAAAGGACATAAATTCAATACATTCGATAACTACCTTTGTCCTCAACCAATGGTCGCATTCACACATCTCATTATATCTCAGATAACTATGTAGAAATTGTTATTTGTTCAAATCCAAAATCAATATTTAGTTTCTAGTACTTTTTAAAAAATGTGAATTACTGTTATATGTAGTTTTTTTTAAACTTATAAAAGCAAATATATTTCGAAATATGAGTGAAAATATAACTCATACGCTTAAACATAAAATGTAGCATACGATTTTATCCATAATCTATTAAGCTTTTATCTCCCTTAATAAATAATACAGTACACACAATATTTTTTTGTCTGAGCATATAAGTTCAAAATACTTACCTTTTTCACAATTCCTACTATTAGTTCACTCTCTCCCCATATATATATATAAATATCGCTCAAATTTTTAATCGTTAATAAAATACTTTCTATTCATCCGTTCAAGTTCAAAGACATTCTTTAAAACTTGAAGTGGCTGACACTTGATGTCTACAGTTTTTCAAATATAAATCCATTAATTAAATTTTATTTTTTTAATTTTAAATTTATTCTGTGTTATTTCTGTTGAACTTACAACTAGCTGCAACAGATGGCGCCAATACGTTTTTCTAACGAAGTAGAAGTTGACTTAAAAAAATTTTTTTTTTTTACTTGTTTTGTATTGGTAATTGCCGCTGCGAAAAATTCTTATGAGATAGAAACTGCATAATATTTTTTTGGAATTCATATTTTATCTATTATAAAATAACACACTGTGTGTATTTGTGTGTTGTACTCATTTTCATTATTTTTTAAATGTATTATGGCTTAGCTTCCCCTCCCTTTTTTATTATATGATATTAATCTTCACTTATAGTTTGCAGTTTCATTAGATTCTTTCAGTTTTGTCTTAAGAGGAAGGAAAATATGGTTGGAAGGATTGGTAATAGAGGAAAGAAGAGTTTCTTTTAATCTCTGAAACCAGTTTATGCTTATAACTTGCATTAAAAATTTTTGAGATGACATTAAATAAATATGTAAAGTAAAAGAAGACAAATCTACTAAAATATACGATTCAGGTATTCCGATTATATTTGACCGAGAAAAATGGTATTACTATTTTGACATTATAATTTTGATTTATGTAGACTTATTTCTGTCTCAATAAATCTACTCAAATAGAATTCCGATGAAAAATAAATCGAAAGTAAGATTCGATATTACCAATTAATTAAAGGTAATCATACAAAAAATGATGCTGTATTCCATATATTCTCCAATATCATCTAGTACAAAAAAGTTTTTATAAGGATATATACATAATGAATCTTACATCTTCTCAAATCCTATGCTATTAACATTCTAAACTTACAATAATTTCTACTTCAATCTGTTATTTTAAAAAGTGTCAATACCTAAACGTTTAGTTACAATGTGAATATATTTAATCGTCTCATTTTGTTTTTCAAATTTTTTGAATTCTCAGAATATTATTTTCCTCAAATTTGGTTGATAATATTAAAATAATCATTAATATGACATTACAAGCTTATAAACTGATTTATTTTTTTCTTAGTAAACGTCATATTTTAAATCTACACTAGGGCTGTGGATGACGGGGATTTTAAATGCTTTCATTTATTTTCATTTTGATATATGAAGCCGTTTTCTTTGAAAGTGGCAAAGTCCATTTTATATTATATGGAAATATTTTACCACTTTCAAAGTAATTATATTTGTAATTTCATTAACTTCGTAAATTTATATTGACAAAATGATGAAAATTTTGAAGGATTTTTTGGGGAACTGTTCATCGTTCAAAATTTCATAACAGATTACATTCAATGTTATAATTTACTAACTTTTTGTCAAAAATGGACTTTCAATGGACCACTTTCAAAGAAAATGGCTCATATATCAATTACTTTACTTTATCGTAGATGTTATTAACACCACAATTCCTTTTTTCCCCAACGACCTGAACTTTTTTTAAAGTGTAATTTTATATGTTTATTAAATATTGCAAGTTTTCACTCTTTATCGCTTTAAGATATGGTGTTTAAACCTTTCTTTTTAAAAACTACAGTTTTATATCATTCCTTTTTTTAAGGACGGAAATCAAATGACGCAGCTAAAATTTTGATATGTAAGAAA
>BMAO01017386.1:0-127375 GCA_019973975.1 Trichonephila clavata
AGTTAAATGAATTTTTTTCTATAAATCAATCCCTATTCCAAAAATAATTTAAATAACTTTACTAGAATAAAATGCCACTATAAAGGGTTAAGAGGAAATTTATGTTAAATTATAATTAATAGAAAAAAACTATTTTTGTGAGAATTCTGGTCGCTAACGTATAAGTTGAAAAACACTTCAACAAATTCATTTATTGAAATTGTTTTGTGCATTTTCGGAAATGAAATTTCTAGCTTAACCAGTAGAAATTAGTCACTAATGTAAGAAAAAAATTATGATGTATCTAACCAAGCTTTCTCAAACTGTGGAGTGGTCCCCCTAGGGAGTTGTGATAATTCTACGATCACATGAAATGTCGAAAACAAAAGATTATTTAAAAACATTAATTTACAGAAAGAACACAATCAAATATATGCTGATATATTAAAAAATAAAATGCATATTTACACTGATATAATACACTATAAATCAATCAATACAGCACATATATTATTTTATTATTATTTAACAATACTAAGTTATGAACAAGTTTGATAATTACCAATGACCCATGGCCTTGTCATATGTAAAATTATATACAAAAAATTAACGTTTATCTTGATAATTTATACAATTTATAATTAATCCCTCAACTACAAATTAAAAGCTATGTGATTCTGCCCCTGATGCCACCGTTTTATTCGTAGGCACTCGTATGTGATACATTGGAGGGGAGGGGAGATAATGAATGAATAAGCAAATCCTTCGTAAACACTGTCAAGGTCCTTTTACTGCATTCCAAAGCCTTCAGAATAATTTTATAGATGGCAGTGCATAGAAAAGATCGTATTTCGGAAAGACGTATATATACGTACGGGCAATTAACGCTTTGACCAAGCGAGACGTATATATACGCCAGTGGCACTTAAGAGGTTTAATGTCGTATCGTAGCTTTAGCGTCAAAGTATATTATTATTGGTTTCAATATATTGTTATTGCATGGAAGGGGGGAGGCGTGAAAAAAATTTGGGTAAATATTTGGTCACAAATACTGAAAATTTGAGAAGCACTGATCTAACCAATACGATTTACAGCAAAGAACCAGAAAAAAAAAGTTGTAAAAAATAACTTTCTTAGGGAATCAAACATTTCATTACAACATTACAACATTTGTTTAGTTAAAAAGTAATTCAAACTAAACTAAACATTACGAAACTTAACTCAGTGCCTCAACAGCCAATTGGAAGGCCAAGGCCTACTGTGCCCATCTCAGTTTTCATGACCTTGAGTGCTGAGGTGCACTAGCAGATGTTCTGGTCAGGGGGTCAGTCTGACGCAAGTAATTCAGTGCTATAATTAAGAGTTATTCTACAAAAGGCTTCAAATTATAAATAGTTGAAAAAGAAGGGAAAAAAACAGTTCGAAGTGATTAAAGACGTTTTTCAAGTTCGGTAATAAAGCCAGGGATGGCAAACAATGGTTACGCCTGCACAATATTTTGGGCACGCCCCGATCAGAACGGTTTGCATTTTAGTTCAAAATAACACAAATTTCACTACGAAGAACTACGAACAAACAAAAGTGATCGGTCGTAGGGTGGCGGTTGATTTTTCAATCAAGTCTTCAATGAGATTTTCTCATTTCAAAGAATTATCAAAAATGCACACGTTTATCATGTGCTCTGGTGGGACTTCGTTTGATAAAATGAACTTTTCTCAATTCGATTGTTGGTAATGAAGAATTTGAAAGTCAATTGATTGATTTCCAGTCTAGTTCAATATGGATTTAAAAATTTACTAAAAACAAAGGAATAGTTGGAATTTATTGAAACAGAAAGGTTAACAAACAATTTTAGTAAAAATATAACTTTCGAAATTTTGGAATTTTAAAATTCGATTCCAGACACATATAACTATTTGAAGAAGCTGGTTCATGCTATTTTAACTATACTTTCATCTACCTATGCCTGCGAGTCATTATTTTCAGAGAAGAATAACATTAGAGACTCGCTTTGAAACCGTTTGACTGATTACTCCAGTTCTTTACGAATTCTGCAAAAAAAGTAAAATCTTATAGTCCTAATATAAGTTACCTGTCATCTCATTTACAACAACAAAAGTCCACTAATGTTATTTTATATATATAACTTGAATTACACATGCAAAACTAAAAACACTTTATTACTATACAGTGCAAAATGTATTTTTTGTAGTAATTAAAGAGTTTGGAATTGTTAGTATTTGTTTTATTATTTTACCAATAATAAAGTCAAAATCATTTGACGGCACGTATGTACCTCATTAAGCACTTAAGAAAAAAATGGCATGCCAACCCTGGTATGAGTTATCTTTTTTATACAGCTGGTATGACAACTTTTAGGATCGGGAAAAAATTCATTGCATCGAGTAAAAACCTTCTCAAATCCAACTTTCTCTCTAGTTCTAATAAACTCGTCTACTTTGTAAACTTTACTGCGTTAAAAATCATCCGGTTCTTTTGCCGCACCCTGTAATTACGAGAGCTCTCGGAAATCCTCTCAGAAATCGTCTCCGCCCTGAACCTAACTAGGCGATTCTGATTTCTTGCGTAACCTTTTAGAATGAGTGATGAACTTTGGCGCTTGTTTGTAAGTGAAAGGTATTCTTTGCTTTCTTACAAAGAATTTAACTGTGTTATTTTATATAGAGTTTGAATAAATGTCAGAGTATATTTTCATGAAATGTAAAGAAAACTTATTCTGATACAATATTATCACGCATGTATATTATAACTATGTTTAATAAAATAAGACGAAAAAATATTTAACGCTTATAAAGAGGACGAACCCTTAGCATTTCTCCCATTAACTTAATAATAACATTTATGAATGTATTATATTAAATTTGTAGCGTTGGTATCTATATATAAGCTAGTAACAGCCACTGGACTGAAGTGACCATTTCGGTCCAGTGGTATGGTACGTGCTTACAGATCAGAAGGTACCGATTTCTATCCTCCTAATTGGTGATCTTGACGCTGAACTAAGAAAGACGCAACCTTCGCGCAGCTGTCATGGCACCATCTATCCGTCGCAATACCAACCAAAACCGTCCGCTACGCATGAAGCAGCAAATAAGCCGTCAGACCCACATGACACAGCAATCAAAGCCGTCAGACCCAAATGACATAACAGCAACAACTCACACGCTCACCATAACAACTATATCGTTCGTTTGCCTATCCACCGACTCACTGATAGGGGGTAGTGTAGCGGTGGTATCCATATAAACCAGTAACAGCCTCCGGACTGAAGTGATGATTTTGGTCCAGTGATATGGTACGTGTTTACGGAACCTAAGGTTGCGTGTTCTATCCACTGCACAAACATAAATATTATTTAAAAATAATAAAGAGAGAAATATAGGCTTATATAAAATTCCAATTTCTCATTAAAGCTTTCTCGCGAAGTAGTGTGGAAGTCAGGAAAGTGAGTTACTACTTAAGTCGAACCTAATGTTTCAACCGTAGTTTAAATATAAGACCAATGTGCTTTCGTACTACTCTAATAAACTTTCGTTCTACTCGAATACGTTTTCATTTGAAACGAACCAAGCCAATGCTGTGAAATTCTTAGATGCTATCTATATCAGCGTTTCTCAAACTGTGGGGTGCGCCCTACTAGGAGGGCGCTATAGTCCTACCAGGGGGGGAAGCATTAGGAAAGTCGAAAATAACTACTGAAAGGAATCAAAACAAAATACATTCTAATAATAAAAAATAATAAATCTTTATTTTTGTGTATGTGCATTATTTAAATGTGTATTTAAAGATACATATTTACAACAATCTATACTTATAAGTATATAGGTACCGCACAATGTATTTGATTATTAATTTAAAAATACTAAGTTAATAACAAGTTTAATAAATACTACTGAACCCACACACACCCACATGTGCTTATAAAAATTCTACTCAAAATTTTGTACTAAGAAGAAACATGTTTTCCAAGTTTCAAGTTTGTAAAAGTCTAATCGTTCAAAAAAATTGTATTCTTTTTACCTATAACGCCACCCCGGGGGTACCCCAACCTCAATCTTCCATGGAAGTGGATTTCCGTAAAAACAGTTTTTAGCGGATTTCTACTCAACAAAAGAAACATGCTTAACAAATTTTAAATCTGTCGGTCTAATAGTTTAAAAAACTGGAACTTTTGTCTTTAACGGCCCCGTAACCCCTTTTTAGGTCATTTTCCGAAAAAAACATTTTTAAGTGAATCTCTATTCCTTCATGGAATATTCCCTTCAAATTTCAATTTGAGTCACTTTTCTTCTACATATTAACAGGGTTAACGCGAAATATTACAACGGTCTCGATAAACTACTATGTATTTTCATGCAGTTTTTTTTCTCATAACACGAAACAAAAATTGCTGAACACAGAAAGATTTCTCTTCTGGGATTGAACAAAATATGGAAAACATCAGCAACCAGACGATATTTAAGAGGGAGCGCGAAATGAAAGAGAGATGGTTTCACATGTTTCGTAGAATGGAGGCTAACTTGACTTTGCAATACCCTCAGAATAGCCTGTTACTCGAGCAATTTTGTTTATCTATGCTACTTTGTTTATTTACTACTACCTGAACTCCTACAAGCACTACACACAAATATCTCATCTCTCATCAGTTGGCTTTGGAATTCGGTGACGAGTACATCGCATTGTGAGTACAGATTAGTGAGTTTGTTCCGTGCTTTTTTATATTTTAGAAAAATTATTTTACGAGCACAGTGGCAAAGAGATTAGAGAGAAATTACAGCTTAAATTAAGATGGAGCTTCTTAGGGCTGTTGATCAAAACAGAAATCTGTAAAAGATTTTGGTATTGCTAAATTTTTTACCAAATTTAATTTTCTTGTGAATGTTTTTGTATCTTTGATTTTTATTAAATACATGCATATATACATATCTATGTAAATAAAATGTACTCTAATAAGCGCAATTTTGTGAAATATATATTAATTTTTTTGCAGTATTTTTTTACACGAAAAAGTAGTATTTGAGTTTCCCTCAGTTTCATGTTAATCGATTTTTACTGTATATACAGATATATACAACTCTTGTACACATTTTAGAAAAATTGTAATCAACTCGTATGTGATTCAATAACATAAATGAAACTCTTAACACTTTTTCCTTTTTATTTAACAAATATAAAAATAAGCATCGAACACAAAATATATATATAAACACCAAAAACATTTACAAAAATACATAAATATTGATATGCTTTCTCAATATATGTATTTAGAAAAGTACAACACTAAAATTCATTTTTATAGTTTCTCAAATGCTTTTTGTAAAATTCTTTGTGTACTTGGTTTTTACAAAAGGTTCCAGATGCAATATTTTAAACAGAGAAACAGTTTTTGTGAAGAATTTAGAAAGGTATGATAAAGGTACCAGAAGCAATGGAATGGAAAAATGACAGGGAATTATTTCTGGTTGCTGCATTGTGGAAATCTGAAGGAAAAAAATCTTGACAAGAAGAGCAACCCGAGTAGTTGAACTTGAAAAGAAGAAAGATCCTTTGACTGAAAAAAGCTCTAAACATGTGTTAGGATCTAAATAAGAAAATGTGTTGCTTTTGTGTAAATATATACATTCAGTGCTTTGCCTTTTTATTCCATTCAATTTCGTTACAGAGTAACAACTTTCAAGAATTTAAGAAAGGATGCTTTCTTTCTAAGTAAATCTTAAATCATTTTTGCATGCACAGAATTCGTTTATGTCAAACACTTGTATTAATTTCGCGTATGATTATTAGTTTTAAAACGAGATATTGTAGATTGTTTTTAAAATAGTTACGATACATTTAAAAGGAAATTTGTTGATAAATGGGAAAAATCATAAAATTTAAGTTCTGCAAAATAATTTACTCAAAATGAACAATAATCTACGAAAGCTTTACAGATTTTTTAGTACGTTTTTGCATTACAAATAGTATGTTTTTGCTTTACATTATTTTTTACAATTCGTAGTTACTTAAGTTATCCGACTACTTGCGACAACTTTTTTTTAAGAAAATGGAGATAATGGGTTTTTTTTTGTGGTTTTTAGATTTGTTTAGCACATTTTAAGAAAAATATGCTAAAATTAAGAAGAGAAAAAGAAATTATTATTATTAAAATGGGATATAAATTTGGTAAACATTTACAAAAAATAACAAACGAGGCCCATTCTGTACCAAAAGTTTATGAATAAGTTTTCAATTTTTCAATTCTGATGTGTTGATATGTTATTCCTTTTTGAATGACCTTCAGGATAAGAGACATTTTAGTTTATACAAAAACTAGAGCACTTTATTTTAGTTATTATATGAAATTGCTTAAAATAAAATAGCAGCGATTATATTAACATAAGGTACAGTAAATTTTGTAATAAAACAGTGATTGATAAATTTGAAACTTCTACTATTATGCAGATCAGACAGAAGAAATAGGAGTTAATTATTTTCAAAACTTTTTTAGCACTGTCTTTGAGCATTTAAAAAAAAACACATTTCGAGTAAAACGCGTTTTAAAGTATGACATATATATATATATATATATCTTGCTTAAGGTAATGGCATCTGCTTTTACTAAAACAGTTGTAGTTTTTGTTCTAGTGAATAGAAAATAATAAACTTTGTATTTTTATAAAGCTAATAAGATGGTCTTTAAAACATAATCATAAAAAAACGTGTCAATTTTTGGCAAAATTCACAATTTTAGGTTAGTCTGGTATCTTAAGTGGTTACAGTTAGGTTATAAGTTAGTTTTGTATAATTTAAGATACATTACGTAATACGCTTAATTGATTCGAGAAGGCCCAAAATTATGGAACCTTTAAAGACAGGTTAAGGAAGGTTTTTCGGTCTTTTTCATTTAAATTATTTAAGTATTATAATATTTTGGTAATACTTAAATTATGCGAGCATAATTATACTGTAGGTTATTCCTTAAGAAATATTTTTATGTAACAAAATTTGCAGTATTTTGCATTTTCTCGACACAAGTTTTAATTAACGCTAGAAAGATACTATTTCAACCATAGAATAGTTTTATAATAGATTTTATTCGATTTTTTATTAACCTCGCTCTTGCAAGTCACTAGAGAGCTTCGTATGTAATATTTTATGAAGTCATATAGCTAATCAACAGTGAAAACATTATTTTAAACAGTAAAATGAAACATACACATTAAAAACATTGTAGAATAAAATGGAAAATTTTGTACAAGTAAAATCCGAGTTCTAACAATTTTGTCACTTCTAGTGAAAATTTTAAAACTCATTAATTAAATTAAAAAATCTCAAATCTAGATTGAAGTGAATAATATATATATCAGTTATCACATTATATTTTAAAATTCTAAGGGTGACAGATAAAGTAAAATGTATAATTTCAAAAGAATTGGATAAAAGTTAGAACTTAGTGGAAATTAGAAGTTTTGAAAGGACAAGTAGTAAGATATTTATAAAAAAATCCATACCAAAAATTAAAAATTAAAAATAAATAAATAGGAGTGAGACATTCCCTGGTATAAAATCGTAATCGAATGCAATAACTGTGAACAAAAGCTTTAAAAAACATAAATTTGGTGAAAAATAATTTTTTTTATGATTTACTCGAAAAAGAATTAAAAATACTGGAAAGGTTACACTGTTGGCCCTCCAAATTGCAACAACAAAAACGTTAAGTAAAATGTAATAAAAAGCTAACACGTAGCAAAAAGATCAAATTATTGAAAATATAACCTTCTGCGAGATAAGAAAGATGATGAAATTATTATGAAGTTTTTCTGCCACCATTGACAATATCAAATGATGCACACCTTGACGTTGATTGAAAAAGATTTTGGGTGTCTTGTTCGACATAGCAACTCATGTTATCACCATACATAGCCAAGTTGATCTAGTTTATCACCAGTCTAGTCGTTCTCCAATCATCAGCCAACATATTTAAAATAAAGCAGCCTTTCTTAAAGTGTGGGCACTCCTATTAGGTGGCGTGATAGCCGTAGATGAGGGGTGCGAGCATTTCAAAATTCGAAAATAAAAGATTTAAAATAATTATCAATTTACTGAAAGGTAGTAAAAAAATACGTTCTGACATAATAAAAAATTAAATACCACCCACATTGATATAATATAAATATAAATGTATCAGTACTGCACAAAGTATTTGGTAATTAATTCCTCAGTACTAAATTAAAAACAAGTTTAATAGTTACTAGTGACTCCCATGGGCTTGTCATATACAAAAATTAATATTTATTTTGATAATTTGAACGGTTTATAATTAAAGTTGTACTGTAGCCTTACGTCAAAGTACATTATTATTGCCTACAGTTTGTTATTATTGTATGAGGGAGGCGCGAGGAAAATTATGATTGAAGTTTGAGAAGCATGAGATAAAGAAATAAGTTAATAAATTTAGTAAAAAACTGATTTAATTTATAAATATTGTGTTAGAAACGATATTATATAATTAAACTTGATATTTCCGTTACTTTTTTTAACAAGATAGCTATATAGCCTTATTATTTTTATTATTATATTGTTAATTATTTATTACCTTTTATTGGTGCAGTTCTGGTTAGCTTATTTGTAAGCAATATTCTGTAAAATAGCCTTAGGAGTTGTTGGGAAGTCTTCCGCGAGAGCCATTGTTAAAATTCTTTTAAGATTGTTCTGTGTATTAAGTAACGTAAAAAGCAAATAAAATGACTAAATATTAATAAATTGGCTAATTAAACAAATTTATTGAAAATGCAATGAAACCACACCACCACAACCACTGTTTTTGGAAAATGTGATTATTTTAGTTTTAATTACTACTAGCACAACATTCTTAGTGTAATGTAATTCTTAGTGTCCTTAGTACTTTTAAAGTATAACTGAAATGGAGAAAAACAATTCTTTTAAACTTTATCTCTTAATTTTACTTTGAAATTCTACCTTATAAATGAAATAATATATCACTTTTAATAATTTGTTAAGTAAAAATTCGTCTCGCAAATTCCCCATTCAGATCCTATATCAAAAACAAAACAGAATGCCAAAAAAATTAAGCTTCTAGATGTAATAAGAAAGTTTATAAAGGTGGCGTATTCTTAAAATCACCAAATTTAGAGGCTTAGTTTCAAAATAAAAGTTCTTCTCAAATTGGGTTAAAGTTTGTAAGTTGCTTTGTAAAAATTTCATTTCCACCGGTAATTGATGCAGAAAAAGGAATAATCTATCAAATTTCCGATCTTGATAAAATTTACTGTATAGAAAATCCGGTTCTTGCAAAATATGAAAATAATAATAATTTTTTTATTATTTACTGTACACATCCTGAGGTAGTATGATAGAGAGAAAAGTCTTTTTTTAGATCTTCATAAAGTTCTAAATATTAACAGTTTTTATATTATTAAATATGAATACTATGTGTTACCTTTTCCATTGATTTTAATTCTATGAGTAAGTTTTAGTCGATGGTACAAAATGTAAACAACGAAATGTAAATTCAATATTTAAGGGTGTTCACCCATGTGCCGGCCTGTTTTTTAAGCATTTTTAGAGAATTTTTTTTGCTACCAGTAAAAAGATAGAACTTTAAGTTTTTTAAATCATTTATTTATATGTGTTTTAAGAGTTTGTATATAAATGTTTAGCCAAAAATATTCGATAGAACGTAAGTCATAGCGCGCTGAACACACCAGCCTCGAAAAAATAGATGTTCACTTCCTAAACGATTCCGACTGATTGGTTTATCTGAAATTTAAAAAAACTAACAGCGTTTTAATCTATAAGCTTAAATGCACAGAATGGACTATACTCAATTGAAAATATCAAAAATTGGAGTTTCGGTAGACCTCTGAAGAAAAAATTTCGAATTTCATAGGATTTTTTAAAAATTTTTTGTTAAAAAAATAAGAAATATTTTGAATTTTGAAATGATTTTAGTCCATTTGGTGCATATATATGTGCTGACTATACATTTGAAGTCATTCGGTCAAACCGTTATTGAGATAGGATGGAGGAATGTCTGAAAAACACAGTTTTGAGAAAAACGCGTTTAAAGTTTCAAGTCCAATTAAAGCAATGGAAATCTTAATTTATCCTCAATCAGCGATGCCTGGTGGCGAAGAATAAAACAAGTTCGACAAAATATTCAATATAACTATAGATTTTTCCTTTCAAACCTCTATAATCTTGTCTATACTTGTATGAATATATATTTGCATAGAAGGGCCAATGGTATCAAACCGACTGTACACAAGAGGCCCAGCCTTCGATGGCCATTTTAGCACTCCAAACAGTTTCTCTTCTAAAACTTGCTTCTTTATGGCGACTTCGAGTTAAAAAAAGAGCTTTATCACCATATTCTAAATATGTTAAGGAAAAATGTATGAAAAAGAAATTAGATTTTTTTGAACCAGTCACATGGGAGAATTCCTTTAAATTGTCTGTAGAATATTTGGATCAATAAAGCAATGTAATTTAGAAATAAAGTCTGATTTTTGGTTTTAAATGAAAATTAAACTTTTAAGGATTAAAAGACTTTTAAAATATTGAAAGTTATTTCCCCAAGTTATGTTGTAAATTAAAAGTATTTTTCTGAAATTCATTCAATAAAACTAAATGAACAAGTTTGAATGCCATTTTTTTATAAACTCAACAACTTATTTTATTTTTTAATTCATTGATTAAACGTTACTTAATGACCTGTAAATAATATGATAGATTTTTTCACTGTAGTAGTAGTTCTTTTCAGTTAAATTTTAAAATATTCATTCAAAATTTTCACTTTTTTAGATATTTCACATAGTTTTGAGTTGGTATTGAACGTTAATTATATTTTAATTTATTTTTCACTTAAGTAGAAAAAAAAATCGTTTGCTGGTATTTCACTTTGTAGTATGGAAATTTTTTTTGTCTAAATTAATTCTCTATTGCCTTAAGTAAGTGCAAGTTACTTATCAATTAATAAATTGACTAAATATATATGTATAAATAATGTATTGTAGAGTAGTACATTGACTACGGTTTAGTCTAAGATTTCGTTACTTTTATAAATTAAAAAACACGTAGATTATAATTCCTTCGAAAAATTATAGTTAAATGCCTGCAAAAAGTCTTTTTCCTTCATGCTATTACTAAAATTATTAATACACTCATGTCCCAAATTAAAGTCACAAACATAAAATCTGTAAAAATTATAAGCTATTTACTGCGTTGCCACGAAATTCGTCATAGAGACATATTATAATGTTAAAAAGAATATATCAATATAACAATATGGAAAAGATTTTAATTGTGAATTAGGATATAAAAGTCATATAAAAAAGTATGAAATCATGAATCAGAAATAAAGTATTTACCTCGGGAAATGTCTGTCTAATAGGGAGTGTGCTTGCAAACCTCACTACGAGCTCCCATACTATTTATGAGAGTATCAATAAGTATTTGTGGCAACAAAGCCCAGCTTTCAAAAAGTAGGACTTTAAATTTCTAGGGGTCATGGGAAGGGAGCTACGCTGAGAAATGTTTTTCTAGACTACCCCAAACATATTCAATAGAATTGTGATCTGGAAACCTCGTGGGTCAATCCATACGGCAAATATCTGCTCCTTCATGAAATTCATCAACAATGTGAACTGTGTGTGGCCGTGCATTATCATCCATAAAAGTGTAGTCCGAGCTCTTAGCACCAAAAAAATCTCACATAGGCTTCCAAAATCTCATCCCCACAGCACTGTTAGTTGACAGTATCCGCATCGAAAACGTAAAGGGTTGTACGACTGCCCAACATTATGCCACCACACACAAGGATTCCTTTGCCTCCAAATCTGTCAATTTTTGTTACATAGGTGGGATGAAAGCGAGCTCCATTTCCTTTCCAGGTGAAGACTCGACGAAGATCACTTTGTCTAGAACATTTCAACTCATCACTGAAAAGAACACGCCCATTCTTGTAGTACCTTGGCATATTTTCAGCTCCACAATATCCGTCTTTCCTGTTGGATGCAGTCAAAGGGACACACCAGATTGGACGCCAGGCGTAAAGGCCAGTCTCTGCTAGACGTCTGTAGAATGTTTGCGTGGGAATTCTTCCTCCATGCTTAGCAGCAGGATCTAGAGCAAGCTGAGGAGCCATTGTCCGCCGATGTTGTAAGGTGCTTAATGTCAAGTAGGAATCATGTGCAGATGTAGATGCTCTGTGACCAGCTTGGCCAATATTCATTGTGACAGTGCCACTTGTTTGAAATTAATTACATAACCGGGAGACTATTTTCACGTCACTTATAACCATCGAACCACCTTCACTTAAAACTGGACGTGAGGACTGGATTGTTTCCCGAGGGATCGGTTGTAGCTCTAAACCCTCTTCGGGTGAACTCGGTTCCTCTGGACATTCATCATCGCCTTCACTTGAAACTGGCTAGTTTTAAGCCTGCCAACGGCTCTCCATCTCAAGGAATCATGCAAACGATTGTGAGAAGTTATTCTTAATTCAAACATACTAACTTGTGTGCTTATTTTAATGCAATATTCACAAAACTGGAGACCCAATTCCCATATGCTTGAACGGTCTCAATCCAGCAATTCTACAAAAATAACGCTAAACAATATATTTTCCTTAACTGAAGATTGATAGTTTATACTAACTACCCATTTTTCAAAATAAATAAAATACAAATTCTATCAGTTTTACTTAGGATTTGCAGCCCCGTGATTCCGGGATCCCGGTGGTTTTTTCAAATACCGGGATTTAATTTTTTTCTGAATTATATATTGAAACTTTTTTTCAAAGTATTGTGAACGTGGTTTTACATTTAATGGGTCTTATTTACTTTTTTTGTACTATATACGGTTAATGTTAGTTTTCTTACGTGTTGAACCCTGAAGGGTTCCAGGAGGGAGTGTATATTAAATCGGGAATTTTCATATGTTTTCTCTTATTTTCTACTTTAACTCTCTCCCCATCGCGAAAGGGGTCAGAAAACGGACATTTCTCCCACCCTCAGGATGTCCGGTGTCAGCTAACTTGGACAGAGGCACTTAGAGTTTTTGGAAGATATCTAGTAGGGGTTTCAGCCCCAGGATCCCGGAATTCTGAAACCCCTGGATCCCGGTGTTTTTTCCAATCCCGAAATCCTGGGATTAAAATAACTAATTCCGGGATTTAATTTTTGCCTCAAATATATTTTAAAAAAATTTTCGCATAAAATTTTTTTAAGAAATTATTATTCAAAAATTTATATTCTGTTTATGAAATATGTACGTAGAATTTTTTTGTGCAATTATAAGTGCTATACGTAAAAAAAATACATGCACATTATGGGAGAACGACAGAAAGATCTAAGTGACTCACTTCAATGCTTACACAATAATATAAGTAACATCACAAGAATATATTTTGTCACAGTTCCTTCTTCAATTAAATGCCGTTAATTAATAGCGGACCTGCTTGGAAGACTTAAGAAACTTCAAATCCCATTGCATTACTAACAGGAAGAGAACATACTCCTATTTAATGACGATAGTACCTACTAGTAAAGAATTCGAACGTGCATTTTCTACGGTAGGACAATTTGTAACAAAAATAAGAAGCCGTTACAACGAAAAAACGATGGAGGAGCTGTGTTTTTATAAGCTTATTTACAGAAACACAAGAAATGAAGAAATGTTTTTTTTTTAAATTTCATTATGTACTATTTTTTTTTATTTGTTTTTTATAATGAATAATTTTTTATTTGTTTTATTAAAATAATGTTAAATTAATTTTAAATTATATTTTCAGTTTCATTATGTAATTTCAACTATGCTAATATGTAAGTATTTTTAATAAATAGTCCAATCCTAATCCCAGGACCCCGGGATTTGGATAATGTAGTCCCGAAATCCCGGGATTGAAAATATGACACGGGGTTGCAAACCCTAGTTTTACTAGAGGCATTTTAAATATGTTTGTGACCTTAATTTTGGACATGAGTATATATTTTTTTAATTTAGTTACTTCAAACAAAGAATTTTGTACTTCTATCATTGTTACACTTTTCATGCCATTGGCTACTAATTTGATTTTCTCTTTTAGTTTGCAATGGTTGAAAAAGCTGAATAATTAAGGTCTCAAATATTATGAACACTCACATTTGCGTTGCCATATTAGGTATGATTTCCAATTCCTTACAAATCCTTTTTGCCGTGGTAGCATAGTAGTCAGGGTCACGAACTCGTGGCCATCGATTGTCGAGTTGCGGGTTTGTGTTCTAGCACCTCTGAAGACTCATCTTATAGAACGACTGATGCACGTTAAATCTTTTGTGGCTCAGTCCTCAAGTAGAAGTGGTATGAGAGTTAGGATAATGGGATAACAGCTCAAGTATCGTTCTTTTCACTTGACCATGGTTCTAAACTACGATAATCCAAAATTATTGGTCCGTCGCCAATAACCCTCACGTTGCTTTAGCGTGCAACGTTAATAAACACTCACTCACTTCAATCTCGTCACAAGTGATAATAAGAATTAGTGAGGTCAAAATAAAAGGGTTTTGAGATTTTTAGTTATAATTTAGAATTGAAAATGAAATGAATGATGTAGAATGTAGGAGAATGGGGAACCATTTTTCATCATCATCACTAGAGCGTTGCTCAGTATTATCTATATCTATATATATATAAATGGATGTTTGTATATATGAATGCGCTTCACTCCAACACCGTACAACCGATCACTATGAAAATTGGCATGTATATGTATTTTTTTGTGAATAAGGTTTTGTGTTATCCTCTTTGTTGCAGCTCTCCACCAGGTGGCGCTACAGCAAATCAACTTCTGCATCGTTCAATCAATCGCCAAGTTGCCAACGTGGTCGCCAAAAAGGATGCTAACTTGGCTCTATCGCTAACATTTAGCTATGTTTCCATTGAATCGCTATTATGTTGCAATGGAAGGTATTTCTTGCGAATATTACAATTTTAACATAAAATAAATACAGCAGAAAGTAATATTAACGTATTACTCATCCAGATATAAATTATTTATACTTTTTTAAGCGTTTTTCAAGCGTTTACACAAAATTTGTAACAATATGTTATTTTTGCTTTGCAGAGATCAGCTTAGGAAGGTGTTTTCAAAAATCGACCCACAAGAAAGTTACGGGATGTTATAAATAAAATAAAATCTTTTTTTATCAGCTATTATACTTTCAGACTTAAAATTTAACAATTATGGTCTTTTTGTTCAGCTGAGATATGAAAAAAGATTTTTTGTGTGTGTTTAATTTGCAATTCACGTAAAATTAACTCTTTAAAAACTTCTTTATCCTTCAATCTGCATTGTTTGAGTTTTCAATTCATCCGTGTGAAGAACGGATATGCCAGTTAGTAAGATGTACAGTCAACCGCTCTAGAGCATCTCTGGGTTCATGTCAATTTAAACCAATTTATAATTTGACTTTATTAGTACACAAAAACTTTTAAGTGTATTTTGTACTGATAAAATCTCGATTCTATATCGAATGTTTTAATCCTTTCGTGTGCATTAGCAAAAAAGGTAAATAGACGTTAAAAAAGGAGAAACTCCATTATAAAAAACAGGCTAAGAACTCGAGTTGCTGATTGTTCAAATAAAATACAGGAAATATAAAAAAAAAATTCTTTTTTTTTATTTCTATTCCCACAGTTCTATCCTTTGGGATTCCCTAAGGTCAATAATGAAGTTCTGATCAATACAACAATTCTCAAATGCTTAAAGAAAGAAATAGATGGTTTTAATGCTGACCAAGTACATTGTGTGTGGATCACACATTTATATCCTTTAATCTTCTTATCTCGAGATACCAGATAGATACAGAACGAGGATTAGTAATAAACGTCTATTACTCTACGTCTTTTCGCCAATTTTCCGGAAAGATTTTCTCTTTTGATGATTTTAGTCATGCATAACTATACCACTCATCTTTCCTTAAGGAATGCAAACTATTTATACACTAATCATATATTTGAATTTGATTTTTGAATTTATTAGCGGTTGGCTTAGTTTTTAGTTTAGTTGAATTTACACTTTAAGTGTCGCCGACGTATATATCCGTCTCGCTGAACTGGTGCGTTATGTACCTCAGACGTATATATCCGTCCTTCCGAAATAGGGTTCTTTTCTTTGCGCTGTTATCAGTAAAACTATTTGAAAAAACTATTATATGTTTGGAATGCAATGAAATAACTTTGACAGTGTTTGCGAAGAATTTACTTATATCAGAGTTAAATTTGCTTATTTTGTGACTTTTCTCTCCCCTTCAAAACACTGCATATATACGTCTATGTGAAAAACGGCACAGGACAGCGAATCGCGTAACTTTTAATCGGTAGTTGAGGCTTTAAGGTACATTTAAGGGGAAAAAACTATCTAAGAATTCACACACATTTGATACCTGAAAAAAGTTTCTAACGAGTGTTTTTCAAATAGTGATTTTTTTTTAAATGAATGGTTGAAAGGGATAATATTGCAATGCAAAGGATCATTTAAATCATTTATGATTATTGGTCTTGAGGTTCATGTTAAGTATTTCAAACGCATCTTTATGTTTAGAGGTTTCTTAAACTACTTTCAAATAGTAAGAGTTTTAGAATTTCAATATTTTTGTGCTTGTTTTTGGTATACGAGAAATATCATGCCAAATGTGAGATAATCTTTACCTTTTCTTACCACTCATTCCACCAATCTAT
Organism: Trichonephila clavata; assembly: GCA_019973975.1. Taxonomy (NCBI): domain Eukaryota; kingdom Metazoa; phylum Arthropoda; class Arachnida; order Araneae; family Nephilidae; genus Trichonephila; species Trichonephila clavata. The sequence continues at coordinate 16,720 of BMAO01017386.1, forward strand.
TAAAGTCTGTTAAATGATAAAATATTTCAAACAATGATTTAGGAATCAAATTAGCAGTTGCTCATATTTAAATGGCAACGCTATATTTTAAACGTAAAAATTATTAATACAAATAAAACACAACATGAGTATTTTCTCCTGTTTAAAAAAGTTTAATTTATCCAAGGAAAATTGATTTGTGGGGTCAAGTCATACGAATTCATTGTAAAAAAAAGGATAGAATTTTTTATTTTTTAAGCTTTAATTCTCATTTATTAAGTGTTTTTTTTTCATATTATACAAAACTTAAACCTTATATACGTTGAAATTAATATTATTTTAATAATAATCTTATTGAAAAAGTATTCCTCCAATAATGATAATACTTGTATCAAATAGTACTTTTCAAAAAACAATCATTAGAACAAGATATGAACTTAAAATTAGGGCTTGATATTTATCACATCATTTATTAATTTTTATTAATTACATCATTTAACAATTAATGCTAATTTTAGTTATAATTTATATTTTGTCATTAGATTAATTTATAAAAATAATAGTATTTAATTTTGAGTCATATTTCTTTTAATGCGTTATTACATATACTATAAATGTATTGCATATACAATTATTTGCCACCACTATATATTTCAGGAATAATATTTTTATACTTTTCTTATAATTATAATGTTTTGAAATTTATTCTCATAATGCATTTCTAATACATATCTTACAACATTATACCTGAATGTGGAATTAAAAAAAATTAATTTTCCATAATGTTTTTATCTGTGTTCAGAGGCATTAAATTGAAGTACTTCCACTGTTGGAAAAAAAAAAGAAAATGATTAATTATCATTTTCTGAAAAATGAAATTTGACATACTTTTCATGAGGGCCGTGTGTTTTTAATGCTTTCTATTTCTCCCAAAATATATTTTTTCTTTTCACTAAAACATTTACGTGACCTTTCATGGGGATTGAATTATTTATAGGAAGGCTTTCTTATCGCGAATGAAAATTTAATTACAGAAAATACTTAGGTTATCTTTTAAATTAAATTAATAAGTAAGATCTAATTCAATCCACTCTTTAATGGTTGTTATTCTTCTCTTCGTCAATTTATTTTCTCTCTCTTATTTTTCTGTGTCATTTCATTTCTTTTATCCTAAGCTTACTACAAGAAGTACCAATTTCCTGCAGTAACAAATACATTAAGTATTAATATGAATAAATCGCACTTTCTTATTCAGTATATAAGAATGTTCTTAAATGCAGTTAAAGAGATAGTGAGTAATGCTGTAAAGAATATTATTGACATGAATTATATTTCTTTTCATACTTAAAATATGTATATCAGTACTGCAGCTGATGATAATTAAACTTGACGTATATCACATTGGGATTCAGAATAATTTTCTATCACATAAATTAATTTATTTGAATTGGTATTTTTCCCTCGCCAATTTTGTTAATTTTTTTCTGCCTTTCCCGTCTGAATTTTACTTCTATTGTATTTACCCCACCAAAATCTTGTAAATTTTTCTGTTAAATATAAAGAACTATTTAGTTCGTAGTCCTTCTTGTACAAGTGTTTATATAATCATACGAAATCTACAATATTTAATGTTACTAATTACGTTCGGAACCGTGATTTTTCAAAAGTGTAAAAATGAATAATATTTTTTATGTTTAGTGTCACTTGAATTAGAATATACATACAAAATTTTTTGAAGAAAATTATTACAATAACAATTTATTTAAATGTATTATTTGCAAAAAATGCAATTCGAATGATGTATTTTCAGAACATTCTCCTTACATAGAAAATGGTTCTATAATAATAATATTTTGCTTATATATATATTGCTAAGACTTCTATTTAGATCCTAAGCTAGAATTTTTGAAAAATTCGCATTATTTTTCAATTTTTACTCTTAGTTTACTCTCTCCATATATATATATACAGGGTGTCCAGCCTTAATGTGACCCAATAGCTAATTTCCGAACCATTCGGTTTAGACATGCACTTCCAATTTGAAAAATGTTTTAAAACAGGTAAGGAATGTTTTTACGTGCTTTTCGAACCAAAAAACCCATTTAGAAAAAAATTACAAAAATTAATTTTTTATACGGTCTCCAGGTCCTATCACTTATATTTAGAAAAAGATGCAGTACACAAAAACAAAGTAAACACAAAAAGTTTCATTTTATTACGATAAAAACTGGCCGAGTTATGGAACTTTGAAAATCTTACTTTATATGCATTTTCTCGGCTATTTTCAAGAAGCTAGTGAGGGGCCGTCTCCAAAGTGAAATTAGTTGGAACTCTGCTAGGAAACTTTCGCTCTTCACGTCTTTCTTATGTAAATCGTTTTTAAATTTAAAAGCATACGTTAATAATACAATAATTGAGTACTTATGAAATAAAATTTATTCCGTGTATGTGTAAAACGTAGAAAAAATAAAATATTTTGGACGAAAAAAGCATTTTATTAGGAGTTCCAAAAAATAGAATTGCATGCTACGGCTTCAGTCTGATTTGCTGCGTTTTTACTGATCATGATGAACGTTAAAAATCTGTTGTGTAGTCGCTTGCAATTGAATATAGTCGTATTTGTTTTCTAATTATTAGCTATAAAAATTCAATTTTGTTTTTCCTAAGTGTAATTACTTCAAAAATGTTTATTGTAACGTTTTTGTATCCAATTTTCAGTAATTTTTAGATCCGATTTCAATTTCTCTTTCGGGAATACCTTACTGTATGTACAGTACCACGTGATTATGGTACCACAGGAATTTGTGAATTGGTTGGCTGGAAATACGTGATTGTAGTTATCACGTGACTATGACCAGGGACGTCTTAATACATGGGCTAACTGGGCCCGGGCCCAGGGCCTCTGCCTCAGTGGGGGCCCCGTTTCCTTTTCAACTGAGCCTTAATTCGAAAAATTTTAACAGTCAAATGTTATTTCCGGTTGTATTCTCCGAAAAACTGAGAATTTCGGACTATATGTCAGCTGGCAACAGTGGCAAGACTATATTATTATGTAAGCAGGGAGCCGAGTCGTCTCAACCGAAAATTCCCTTGACTCTCAGGAGAGCAAAGAGCATTCTTTCTACATTCATCGACAAAATAACTACCATGACCTAAAAACCCAAGAGCCTTGGGAAACTGGCCACTGTGGGTCCAATCCCGAGGTACCTGGAGAGAGCCCAGGCTGTTGCCCGCTTTCGCCTGGCCACCAGAAGTGACTTTCTGAGAGCACATCTCCACTGGCTTGACCTGGCTGATGACGAGTTCTGCCCACTCTGCAGCCATGCAAGAATGTACGGCGACCACCTGCTCCAATACACTGGACTCGATGAATACCCGACTGACGACATCGTCAGTCGGTACTGGGAGGCTCGGCGTCAAATGGTCAAGAAGCCAAGCATGGACGTTGGATAAATAAATAAAATAAATATTGTTATGTGAAGACCGACTTCCATGTATAGTCCTAGGTCTACCACCATACACTAAAAGTCCTTAAGTCAAAGAGCGATCAATCCGATTTGAGCTATTGTAAGTACGGTGGCGTAACGGAGAGCATTAGCCCCCCCCTCCCCTGCAAAGTAAGGTTTTGGGCCTTTAATCAGATTTTACAAAAGGTACGTACTTGACGTCAGTCAGGCTTTGGGTTCCCTAGAATCCTAGCCCTCCCCCAATTTAGGGGTTGCGAGAGTGTACGTTAAGCTACTGTGTAAGTCTTGTACATATGTTTGTTTCGAGTTACTGTTTGTACTAGTATTTGACAATGCATGCTACGTATTATCTACTTTTAAGAGTCATAGGAGGGGCTTACATTTATGTAGGGGCTCAGTGCCTAATTTTACGTAGGACCCAGGGCCTCAACAAGTCTTAAGAGTGACTGACTATGACGTCAGTTAAATTTCGCCCATTGTTCACTTATTAACTCTAATGAAAAACATACATCTTATAAATTTTGCCATACTGTGTTTACGAATCAAAAATAAAAACACCATTCCTTAGATAAATGTACATTCAGCAGAAAATGTTGAAGTAAATCCCATTTAATCACATTCCATGCTAACCGCTACTCTCACAATCTGATTACTACAGCCGTTATTAGTAAAGACAGATTTGGATAAATCTGAAACAAAAAAAAGATTAGCCTGGAAAGAGTAATGAGAAAGAACATAAAATAAGCAGGAAATAGAATTTAAATATTATTAGATTAGCCTAATCTTACATGGAAAAAGGGGAAAGTAAATTATGTGCTTCTGTATGAGTATTTTTTGCAAACTCCTGCAGAATCTAATGTAAATACGTATTGATTTCCCATTAGAGAGCTGAAAGAAAGCAAAGGGGAAACTGTGCACTGCGGTTTCTTTTAAATTCTCCTTGAAAATTTTCAAAGGCCATTTCTGGTCATTTTTATGTTTTTCGAATGTCTTTTCATTGGTCTAAAAAGAAAACTTTATCGTTCTGGGATTTATTTGTGAAGAGTATCCATAAGCTAGTCAAATCAGAATTTTCCCCTGACTTATTTTTGTCTTTTGAATGAAAGGAAATGCAAATAAAGACTTCTGAATAATTCAATAAAATTTTCATAATTTTTAAGCTGAACTGCAGTGAAGAAGTAGAAAAACTTTCGAAAAGATTTCGTTGCTTAGTATTTTTAGAATTTATATAATTGAATAAATATACAACTATACTAAATATCTTTTAAGGTGCCTGACTACTCTAAAATTGTGAATTTTGCCAAAAGTTGACAAATTTTTTTTATGATTTTATTTTGTAGGCCATCTTATTAGATTTATAAAAATACCAACTTTATTATTTTCCGTTCACTAGAACAAAAACTACCAGTGCTTTAGTAAAAGCAGATGCCATTACTTTTAGCAAGATGTCATACTTTAAAACGCGTTTTACTTTAAATGTGTTTTTTTAAATACTCAAACGGTGACAGCGATTGGTCAAAATGTTTTGAAAACAATTAATTGAAATTTTTTGTATATGTTCTGCATAACAGTAGAAATGTTTTAACTATCAGATTTGTCAATCACTGTTTTATTACAAAATTTACAGTACCTTATGTTAATATAATCACTGTTATGTTAAGCAATTTCATATAATAACTAAGATAAAATGCCCTAGTTTTAGTAACAATTCAAATATCTCTTATCCTGAAGGTCATTTCAAAAATGAATAACATAGCAAGGTTGTGGGTTCGACCCCCGCCCAAGTCGGTGGTTTATCATGATGTAGAAAATTGACAGCGGCCGTGTCGTATGATTTATACGGCATGTAAAAGATCCCCATAGTGTCTGTTCGGCATGGGTGCCCTAGGAAAAATTAAAATCCTTGCACAGGTTCGCATCGACAAGAGCTCAGGTGCCTCCCTCTGGGGAGGAAACTGGGCGTCAAAATTACTTGCGGTAATTGGTATCGCCTATATGGTGCAGCTCTAAAAAAGTGATACCAGCTCCTGGGGAATGTACTAGGTCTGCAAAGATTAAAATACCAATGCGCAGCACCATTAGAGAGGAAAAAAATTTAGTCGTATTTTATAAACCGTTTAATAATTGCCAAGATGAATTTTAGAGTTAATTGTGCAGCATTTCTAAATTTAGCCAGAATAAACATATACTTTCATATCAATAGTTATTTTATGGCGCACGCAGCATACAAAATACAATTGCCATATTTTTCCGCATGTAAGCCGATATTTTTTGGAACTTTTTTTAGGTGAGTGGGTTAGCTTATGTACGATCCTCTAATCTCAGAGAAAAACGTAGTTTAGGGAAAAAAAGTTTTTTAAAAAATATTTTCCATTAGTTATGCGCAAGCAATTTGATCTATAAGTTTTGCGGTTACTTTTATTTCTGAAAAAAGTTGCATATATCCTTGAAAGTTAGTGCAAGAGTTCGAGTTTCTGAACAATTTTCAGAAATTACATTCATTTATTGGGAATCCCGGACGCATGTATCCAACATGCTTCAACTTTTTCTGTAGGACAGGAAACATAGGTTGACGATCACTTGCCTCATACAAATTTTTTTCTCTTTCATTTTCCTTGTAAAAAAATGGCCTAGAAAGTGAAACTAGCTGACAGATTGTGCACGAGATAGTAAATTAAGGGAAAAATTGTTAGCTTCAGATAAGATTACCAGAAATAAAACTATAGTACTGGTTAAAACTATAGTACTTTATACAATAGTACTAAAAACTATAGTACTCTATACTATAGTTCTAATTAAAACTATAGTACTTTATACTACAGTACTTTAAACTATAGTATTTTACATTATAGTACTTAATACTATAGTATTAGTTAAAACTATAGTACTTTATACTATAGTACTAGTTAAAATTATAGTACTTTATACTATAGTACTAGTTAAAACTATAGTACTTTATACTATAGTACTAGTTAAAACTATAGTACTTTATACTACAGTACTAGTTAAAACTATAGTAATTTATACTATAGTACTAGTTAAAACTATAGTACTTTATTCTATAGTACTAGTTAAAACGATAGTATACTTTATCCTAGTACTAGTTAAAACTATAATACTTTATACTATAGTACTAGTTAAAACTATAGTACTAGTTAAAACTATAGTACTAGTTAAAACTATAGTACTAGTCAAAACTATAGTACTAGTTAAAACTATAGTACTTAATTAATATAAACTTAAAAGAAATATTATTGGAAAATAAAATATCCACCTTAGTTTAGCCGCTTGGAAGCCTTGTCTGTCGCATGTTATACGTTTTTAAAAATTTCTGGTTTTTTTTTTCTTCTCTCTCTCTCTCTCTCAAATCGGCTTAAAAACAATTTTTGAATTTCGAGTAAATCTTGAAGAAGAAAATGCCCTCTCAGTTTATACACTGAGTGGCTTATATTCAGAAATGAACTGAAAAAATATAGTTGAAATTATGCTTTATATAAAAAAAATAAATGTTGTACGAAAATATTATTGTTTTTGAGAATATCTTAGAAAGGGGTTTTTAAATTCTAGCTCAAGAATGCTGATAATAATAAATCATTTTTAAGTGATCTGGAAATATCTATTACTTAGTTCAAATTTTCCTTGATTTGTAAACTTTGATATCTCTTTTTTTATTTTCTTTCTTAGAATCATAATTTCAGTTTGTAGCTATCAAAAAGTAACTGTGAAAAGTTCTATGCTTGAATACAAAATTAAATTGATCTATCTCACTAAAAATTTTAAAATTAATTATACAATTTCTGGATACTTAAAATTAGTACATACACTGTAATTTTTTCAAATCATAATTAAGTTTATTTTTAATTAGAGACACACACGGTTAATGTGTTTTAGATATCTAATAAAGAGCTTATATCGAAAATTTGTGTTAAAAAGAATAAATAGATCATTCAATGTTTTAACACGGGAGCGGTCACGCGGGGTGCAGAGTCACCCCAGGCTCACGAAATCTTTAATTGTGGGAAAATTGTTTATTTTTTACCAATAACCTAGGCAGCATCCTCCTATATGACAGTCCTTATGGGAACTAAAATGTATTTGTCACATATATCCCTCTTTTTTGGGAATGTGGCAAACGTTTTATTACAATCTTAAGGTGCTTGGGGTGACTGAGTTCCCCCGCATAAATATTTTTTTATGAATTGGGCACATTTCCCCCTATAAACGATTTAGTAGTTTCGATTGCTGTGTTGTACGACACATTATGGTTTATAAATGTAAAGTAACAGAACATAGAAAAGGAAATGAATCACCTGCGATCTCTATTGGAGGAAGTTGAAACTGATCAAGCAAGGGAAGAACCTGATAATTTGATGAAATAATGATACTAATCATGATAGCGAAAGTAAATTTGAGAAAAGTGATGAACATGAAACTTTTGAATTAAAAGGAAAGTTTTCAAATGCTACCTAAAAACCCCATCAAGAAAGATATGAAGCCGCAAGTATACCACAAGACCTTGCGCTCTGTCAAAAAGACACAAGCCAATAAAAGTTCAACTAGCTATTTGTCGATCATCAAAGGACAAAAAGCTAAAGTAACTAAAATCAAATACGACAGCTTTGCCTGCAAATATCATTCCTTTGATGTTAGTGAAAATTGTCTGCGATATGGTCTATTATTAAAGTCACGCACATTTAAAAATTTTTAGTTCAGTTTGATTGGATTTTTTCTCAAATTATAAAAAGAAAAATTAAAAAGTCCTTAAAAATAGGTAAATATATTTTCTCTTAGTTAAATTATTCACTGAAATTACCATTTTTATCGTGGACAGTAAAAATAATTATAAAAAAATATATTGGGGTGACTAAGTCACCCCGCTCGACTACTAACGTTAGTATTGAGTGCGTGCCTTCACCTGGGTTAAGATACAGCAATAATTTTAACACTTAGTTCGAGATGCATGAAAAACCAAAGAATGCTTATAAGAAATGCGTTAAGTACGCAAAATATTAAAATGATTCCTTAAAAAATTACAGCAGTTTTAAGATTCTTTCCTGTAAATTTACTCTGCATCTTAAAGTTTTTGTATAAAATAAATAGAAGAAATGTTATAGTATTTTTACATTTGACATGGAGTCTTATTCGAATATCTTTCATGGGAAAACATGAGAAATATTTACTGTTTGGAATTTCAGTCATAAAATAAAATAATTTTATTTCTAGAAAATGTAAATATATAGAGAGATCACAACTTCTAGGAAAACAGAAATATTTTGATAAAAACTATTTTTCGAATATTTGTTTTGAGAGAAAGAATTATTACATACAATTTTGGTAGTAAACTATGTTGTCAGGGGCGTTAGTGTTATTTATTTTTAGGATAAATTTAAATTTAGTTGCTATCAGAGATTTAAAAATAACAGTAAAATTCATTAAATACTTAATTTCAAATTGTCCATTTAATTTTCAATTTTTCTTACAGTAAATGTCCTATTGCTTCGAGTTAACTCTTCTGGAATTCTATAGCTTCCAATTCATTTTTACTCATTAAAGTGTTTTTTCTTTACATTGTGGGAAATGCTTTCGCTGATGCAATAAATTTACAAACAAGCAAGTTGAGTTATATACCTATTTTATGAAGAAAAAAAATTTTCAACGCCTTTCATTGCTTTCTTTTGATTATGAAACTTTTATATAACATTAAAAATGAATATTTTTACAAGGCAACCAAATAAAAGTAAGCCAAACGATATTTTAAACGTCACTATAATGTAAAAATTAAAAATAAATGACAGGTGATATTATTATGGATGAGTTTCGTTCGAAAACATTTTGGTGATTTGTTCATCTTTGTAAAGCTCTCTTTAGCTGCCATTTAAAAAATTTTCATTTAAAAAAAATTGGAACAATGTCTTGTGAAAATAAAAGCTTTGAATGAACTTAGTTTAAAAGCTTAGAAAAGAATTGAAATGAACTTTTAGAATAAAAATGAATCTATAACTTAAAAAATTATGAAATAAAATGTAGTCTTTCATAATTTTCATAAAAATTCAAGCAAAATTTTACAATTTTCACTATGAACTAAACTTGAATCTTAATAGATTTTTGTCTATGTGGTGTAGTTAATATGAATATTAACTTATAGAAACTGTTCACTTGCAGTAACTAATCGATCAAACTAAACTGGCGTATTTCTTTCCATTTCTGTAGAAATAATTGATCGATTAGTTTCTTCTTCAAACAGTCACAAAAAGGTTTACTAAACATCGATAAACTGTTTAACTATACAGTTAAGTTGTAAGCAGGTTTCTTTCTAGAACAAACTCATTCATTTGATCGTTTCTACCGTCTACTCTTAAATGGATCCAATTGAAACTGAACAAAACCACTTTTGAATGCCTTTTACATACTCGTATGTAGCAAATCCAAAACTCGTAGCTTTCTTTTCAAAAGTTTTTGTATACTTCAACTTTTGCAATTTAAGTGACATGTTTGTACCGAGAAAGTCTGTAATAAAATTAGAATTCATGGCAATTGTTTTAAAAAATTTAACAGTTATTGTTTTTAAATTTTTTTATTTCTAGATTAAAGTTTATTTTATTAAACTATATAGAAAAAATTGCTTCTTATTATAATTAAAAAAATTAAATATCTACACTCTAAAAGCATATGCTAATACATAATATGAGTAGTGTACAAAACATATGGCAATAAAATGAAATTGTATAATTTATCTGGTTAAAGGCTAAGGTAAATTAGAAAATAGCGTGGAAGGTAAATCTTTAACATAACTTACCTTAGAATATATTTTTTATTTTATTCAACTGGAATGTTTAATTTTAACTAAAATTCTTTTTGTCTTAAAGAATATAAAGGTTCCATAAAAATGATGGTAAATTAGTTGTGTTAAGACTATTTTCATGCAACCTACAAGACGAGATTTAAAAATATTATGATATAAAATGTAGATGACGTTTTATGTGGCAATTGTTTTGGTTCTTTAAAACACATTAACTTGCTCACATGACTTTTAAGCCTTAAGGGAATCCCCATTAGCTTTTAAAATAACATTTCCCTTGTTCAATCATAATATTAACTATTAACATTTTGTATTATAAAATCTGTGTAAATTATTTGAAAATTATTATAAAAATATTTTAAGGTGTTATTTAAAATTATTGTAAATGAGACAAATGAAGAAAAGAACTGAAGAACAATGCAGAACAAATGTCGTATAAGAAGATATATTGGCTATTGACCATGGCATGCGCAAAGAGGATTATTAGCATGGATGAACTTTTCTTCACTTCACTTTTCATTAAATCATGGAAGAAATCCAATTTTATTGAATACTGATTTTATATAAGAGTAATCGAGCCAAAAATCGACGAAAACATCACCAATTTCCGAACTCATGATCACAACAACTGGATTACTGTGTTCTTAAAAGTTTATGGTAATATTTTCATTAACTGCATTAATGTGCATTAGATGTACATTTGTTGTAATAAATGACACTGCAACATAAGGAATATTAAATTTGATTGTATACTTTAGAAAAAAAATCATTGTATATTCTTGAAATACACTGCCCTTAAAAATTTAGGTAAAACCTGTTTTTATGTCTAATTTAAAAATGATTAAAATCTGCATGTATTTTACATTCTTTACTGCATACTCTGCTTATATTTTACATTAAAAACAAGTGCTCATCGAATTTCCATGCTGCTAGTTAAGGACTGCGAAATCGGGAGCAAATACCCTGATCCTGTATGTAATAACCTTTGTTCCGGCTCTTGTAACGTCCTAGGAAGAAGCTTTGAAGCATCTACAAGAAGCCTATGCATCAGCAGAAAAGTATCTGTAAGTATCTCTCTCTGTCTCTTGGAATTCAGGTCTGTAAATTAAGCTGGGAATATTTGCTCCAAACCGTGATTCTCAAGATAGTTCTCAACAAGCATAATTTGGTATGAACTTGTGCATTATAAACCATCAGGATGAGTTCATTGCCAATAAAAGCTGTGTATGGGTAGATATAACAATCAAAGATATCAATCAAGACATATCAATCAATATCGATCTGTTTCTGATACTTCCCCAGCAGTCAGAGTTTCTCCATAGAACTCGTGTGGCCACTGAGAGAGATCTCTGCCTAAACTATAATTACACCACCTATATATGTAATGGTGTCTTTCAAGTATTGTTGGATCAGTTACATTCGATACATTGTTCTGCACAAATCACCAGACTCCCAGAATTGCTGTTCAAAGTGAACGGGGAAATCATTTGTGAATAATACAAATGTTCAATGTTGTCTGTTCCAAGAAACGTGTTCTCTTGTCCAACACAAATGGCACATTTCTGTTGTTGTCAGAGAATGTTGAGTTGTCATGAGAATACATACACAACTAATCATCTTACGAAGAGATGTGCACTATGAAGGTGTTAACACACCGTTGTAGCAGTTATTCTTGTTTCTGATGCGATTAAATGGTTTCAACGAGCTGAGGCACAGTAACTCTTCTCCTGTTTTGGCTCGAAAAAGTTAAAAAACGGTCTGCCCCAGGTGTTACAATAGGGCAGTGGTCTTCAAACTTTTTCAACTTATGGAGCCCCTAGAACTAGATGGTGTTTTCGTGGATCCCCTAGAACTAGAAAGTATTTTCGTAGAACCCTATTCCGCACACACAGAACAATATACTTAAAATAATATTTAAAGTAGATCAACATCTTATAAGTAATTTTTGCAAAGGCAATTAAAAAAGTATTTAATCTATTATTAAAATTTTAATCCACTTTTAATATAATTTATAATTATTAATAATATTAATCTGGAATCAAAGAGAGAGAGAATGTCACCCATTCAAGAATTATGTTTAGTAACTGGGATTTGTGCTTTCCCCCCTCTCAAACTGTCGAAATCAAGGCCTATTGAAATTAACTGCAATTACATTACATATTCTGAGCTTAATTTATTTCTATAGTTTGTTTTTAAAGCCACTTATGGTGAGAGAAATATTTTTCACTTATACACCTTGTTCTAAATGGCATTAAAATGTTTAGAGAAATACTGTGTATTTTGCATGAATTTGCAACATATGGTTTAAGAGCTGTTCTTGCTTAAATTTAAGAGTTTTGACATCAAATCTGTTGATAGGTCCATAAGTTGTTCCCTGATTGTAGGTGTTTTTTCTACAAATGTCAAAAGCTGCATTTTCCATTGGAAAACTATTTATTTTTGCAAGACATTGTACTAACGAGTATGCAATTATCTCGCGGAACCCGGGATAGTAAACAATAAAATATTTACAATCTAGTAGGTAATATATAAAAATAAAAGTTTTTAATATTTTTATTATAATATAATAAAAGTTTTAAAAGTATTGCGAAATAAAGTTATTATGTAGAAATAAAATTATCAGTTTTTTGATGACAGAAATCTGAGCTTTAAATTTTAGTGAGTATATAAACTTCACAAAGAACGTAAATCCATTTTGCATGCGCATTTATAAATTATTTCCATTATGTGTAGTATATATATATAAGTATTTCAAAATAAAATTATTATGTAGAAATAAAACTTTCAGTTTTTTAATGGCAGGGATGTGAGCTTTAAACTTTAGTGGGTACATAAACTTCACAGAGAACGTGAATCCATTTTGCATACACATTTATAAATTATCATAATTGTGACTCAGGGAACCTCTGGGTATGCCTGGTGGAACTCCAGGGTTCCGTGGAACACAGTTTGAAGACTTCTGTGATAGGGGATCACCTAGATCATGTCTGCTAGGTCCAGAATCTTCTGATTTAAACTGATCTCATAATCTTTGGATCCCACAGAAAGCCACTTGGAGACGTTTAGCAGCATCAGCTTGAGACAAGTACTTATTTCCATCGGTCCAAACTCTTGCCACTTTAACGAATCTGATGGGTTAACGACTTTTCCTAGACATAGTTAAATTCTCCTGGCTAGACTATTGCCAATGTAATTACCAACAACTACTGAAAATCAGTAATCATAAGAAGTTGTGAAAATTTAGTTTCCGCACATTTTCTCCTAATCCTATATAAATGTCTATTTCTTTATAATAAAAGTAATGAGTATCGGGTTTTTTTTTCATAAGATTTTTTTAAAGTTCTTTTCTAGGAATTACTATTATTTTTAAAGTTTCGCAGTACATTTTATAGTTGCTAAATTTCATTTTATTGGTAAACTTCGAAAAATATGTTGTACCTTAACTTTTGGAAGTCAGTGTACTTTCTGATAATTTCATTACCCGTATGGAAACTATTAAATTAATTTCAACCAAGGTTTTATATGAAAAATATCTTATATTAATTTCTTTAGCACTGAGATTTTGAGAGAACCATGAGCATTGAGATTTTTTTATTATACGGGAAATTTTCTACTTTTCATTTCAATTTATATTCGAAATGCTTTGCTCTCACCAACTCCTAGACTAATTAAAAAAATTTTAAATAAAAATTTACAATATAATAGAAAATTTATCTAAAAATATTACCATTCTTGTTTAGTACAACTTGAAACCACAGTCGAAAGAATAAAGAGAGAGAGAGAGAAGTTTCCAAGATTTTTTTCTCTTAAGTTTTCAAAATTAAACAAAGAAACTATATTATAAAAAATTTTTAATTACATAATAATTTATAAAATAAATATCAAGCACATTAAGCATAAAAAAATAGAAAATTTATTAAAAAAATGTTAATATGGAAAATATTACAAGAAAATAAATAATAAATGTATTAAAATACACTGTTATTATAAGCCAACAATTATTAAGAGAACAATGTCATATTTTCATTCGCTTAAAAAGGCAAGAATGATATAAAACTAAATAAAACCAAGGAATTCTTTAAATAAAAAAGATAATAAAATTCTTAGAGTAGAAGAAAGAAGTTTTAAGAAATGAAACAAACAAAAAATACAAGAATGTGAGTTCCTTCACTGGAGCCTGGAAGAGTATTTAGTTCTTTTCTAACTTCTTTTAAAAAAAAATAAAAAGAAAGGAATCGAATATTTTACCCGAACTTATTTTTTACGGCCACTTAAGGAATGCTTTAATGTCTTTCATTACATTCCTTGATTCCGGTATATCTAAAGTTTTCCTGGATCGCTTCGGGCGTACAAATTAGGAGTATCGAAATATCACGAACGTATTGTATAAAATTAAAACTAAAATTAACAATTTTTTTTTTTTGTAAAAGAATGGAAAAATGTTGCAAAAAGTTCAGATATCCATAAAATATTTCTCATAATTTCTTAGTTAATGTATTGTAAAACATGCCTAACCTCGGAGAAATAAAATATTACGTGCTTCCTTTTTGAACTGAATTTCAGTTTTTAATAGAAAAATGATTACAGTTAAATCCCGATTTAACGAATTCATCGCGATCGAACATTTTGTTCGTTAATTCAGGTTCAAACAAAATTTTAAAAAAATTGCATTCACTTTTCGGAAATTCTATAAACAACTACACAAAAAATACCGGTAGTTAGAAATTACATACTTTTTATTCGACAGCTAAAAATACCATTGGTGAATTGTTATGCACCAATTAAAAGGAAATTTTAAAATACTGACTAATAGATCTTTTCTGAGATTTCTTGCTGACTAATAGTCAATCTTTTTGAAACTTGACTCGAAGAGTTCTTTTTCGAAGAGTGGCAATATACATTGTACTCTTCAGTAATCAGTACTCACTTATCAAAAATCCTCGTTTCTGTGACAATCAAATAACTGTTCTGGTCTAAAACCTCTTTCCTATTAATACATAGCTGGATACGATTTTTCCACCGTACAAAGCAGTGCTGCTTGCTCATTAGGAGTCACAATTTTCAGTAAGTGTGCCGTTTAAACTTTCACCTCTCCTACAGACTGAAAAAGTGTTCCCATCAATGCATTTTTCACTTTAAAAGACGGGTAGAAATCGTATGGTGCGACATCTGGTGAGTACGGTGGATGCTCGAGTCAGTAATACGTTTGTCTGCCAAGAATTGTTTTACAGAGAATTGTGCCCGAGACGTCGTTTTGGTGCAAAATCCACGTGTTGTTACTCTACACATCTTGCCTTTTCTTTCATACTATTCCTCTAAGCTTTCTCAGGACTTCAATGTGGTATTGCTGTTTTAACATTTGACCTCATGATGATGCCATTAATATCGAACAAAAACAATGAACAGCACCTGTTCTTGATGTCACAGATCGACAAGAACGTTCATCATTTTCTGCAACCTCCCGATCTTCGAAAATCATTTGTACCATTCAAAAGTTTGACTGTTTGACGCACGATTATCTCCAAAAACTCCTTTAACAATTTAAACAATTCATTTGGAATTTTTTTTTAAATTTCGCGAGAATTTCAAATTTATTCGCAGCTTAATTTTTATGCTTATCATGAGCGTGGCATTTCGATACAACAGTGTCTTTCTCAAACAAGGATAAAGATGGAATATCGTGCCACCAGCTCCAGAAAGATCAAGGTCAGCTATATTCCATTCCCCCTCCTTCACACCATACCCAACGGCTAGGGCATGCGCAGTCCGGGAATTGTAAATGCCGCACCTTGTATATTGCAGGGGAAAAATTTTTTTATTTTGAATTTAAAATCATCTAATCAGTATTAAATATTTTTAAATTTTTTTGATAATTCAACCCTGGTGGTAATATTAAATTTTGAAACTAATTTGTTTACTTATTTTTCTCCGATTTCCATACCACTGGACATTTTTTCAACATAGGTAGGTCCCGATAAATAATAATTTTTTCCCTCCATATAACCGCAATCCACCCTATAGTGTATCCTAATAATATTCCCTGGAGTTAACTGTGTTTCTTCCAAACAATACGGGCTTCATTAGTGTTTACAAAGCTTTTTAATATATTGCTTTGAAACAAACATTAACTAACTATTTAAATTCTTATCTGAAAGTGAGATTAATATACAATATACATTTTTACATAAAATGCTTTTTAATGTATTTTGTTTCATATGGTTACGCTTTAAATACATATGAGCTGTTTATAATTTTTCATCAATGATTATATCTATGATTTTACGCATTATCGAATATTTGTAATTATTTTATTTTATATACTTAAAGTGTAAGGGATTCTAGGTAATTTCCGTTAATAATTTTCCTCATTGTGTATGTAAAATATCTATAATAAAGAATTGTTTTTGTATTAAAAAAATCTATTACATTTTGATTTGCATTGATAAAAAAAAACTATGTGAACTTCAACATATAACACAGTTTTTAAATAACATAACAGAAAGAATAATATTTTTGTAGAAGAAAATCGTCAACAACAAAACTTTAATGGAAAATACGAAGAGATACACTTAGGGGAAAAAATCACAATTCAGTTATGTATGAAATAGAATAGAGCATACGTAAAGTGTCATTAAAAAAGAGGGGGGGGGGAGAGGCAATTATGATATAGACAGAAATTGTATAATGTTGGTAACCTGGTGAATATATATTTATATATTAGATACAAGGGGTCCTGGGTAGCCTAGTGGATAGAGCATCGGACTCCAGGCCGGAAGGCCTGGGTTCGATGCCCGATGCCACCAAATGCCCTCCGAGTACACACGGAGTACGTGCTCGTAAAATCAGTGGGTCCGAATGGTGTTGCCATCTATCCCGTTGTACCGAGCAAAATCGTACTGTCACCTTCATGGGGCTCAAAGCTTAGGCTAACGACAGGCGTAAAATTCTAGCCCTTAACCGCGATGAATTTCGTGGACCTTGATCTGATGTTACTGTCGATCAGGTGGCATAAGCAACAACAACATATTAGATACAATATCTTTATATAAGTACAATAGAAGACATTTTCGTAATATTTTGCAACAAAATATACTATGATTATAAAAATTTTTTATTGTAAATATTTTAGTATCCTGATTCACAGGATATTTTATATTTTTACAAATACGTTTACTACATTAACCACCTTAACTGATTTGCCCGTACATCATACGGGCTACCGAAAGCTGGAAACAACCGTGTTGCCCGTACTCTATACGGGCACAGATATTTTCTTCTTTCTATCTTTGATATCAACATATTTTTAATTCTTATAGCGAGATTATTAACGTAAGTGTTTTTAAAAGATGCAGTTTGTCCCATGGTACTGAAATACTTCTCATCCGGGATTTTCTTGGTGGGGAAGGTGGGAATTTTTCATTGAAGGCAGGAATTTAGATACTTGAAGAGATATTTGATAAGGCAATGGGCAAACCACTGCTTGAGAAAAAATTAAATGGAAAGATTATCCAATTAAGCCGATATTATTTCTATTGCAATGTAAGACTTAGTATTACACCATGTTTCAAATTGAGTGTGCATGCACACACATACATAAAATCCTCGACCGTTTGGAAATGAGAAGTACTCTTACGAAGATGAAACTTTTTTTTTTGTATGAGACAAATTCTTTTAAGATGTGTAAAACATTCTTTACAGCATGCAGAATGTACTTATAAAAAGCAAACATTCAGTGTTTTTTTTTTTGAGTTCCTTAATTATAAAACAAAAAATAATGTAAAAACTTTAAAATTGAAAATTAAATAAAATTATTCTATTTCCACATTCTGTTAAGTATTGTATGCTTCGTTTTTTGCAATTAAAAATTTGCCCTCTTTTAGAACATTTTGGGCAAAAATATTGACCAATTACAGGATTAAAGAAAGTAAAGTTTCATGCAATTCTTACTTATATTTGGTTTCATACTCAAGATGTTTGTAAATTATTTTCTGCATTTCATACCTATGTCAGCGTTTTGGTTTAAGGTTAGTTAAACACTGATAATCTATTGAAAATTTTAATTCACATCTAAACTAAATTTAGTACAAGTTTATATTAAGTGTTCGGTTAAACAAGAACAAATTTTAAAAAAAGATTTTACTTTTGTTATTTCATTTATTATAATTGAAATAACCCAGAGAACCATTATTGAAAATGAATTTTATATGAGTATGTGGGAAAGAGTGTAGAGTGAATTTAGTACGAGGATGTGAGAAATAGTGAGTAAAAAGTAAATAAAGAAGTATGTAAAAGAGAAATAACTAATGAAATTAAAATTTAAGGTAGTAAAAATTATACGCAAAATTTTACTTCTTTGTTTAAGTATATTCATAGAATGGAGCCCAATTATATTCATAGAATATTCATGGAATTCGTTTTTCCAATGAGAGATAGACCTAACTCTCTTACATATATAAAGTATTAACAAAATAGAAATAACTAAGCATTAATTATATTTTGACTTATTTCACACAAATATATGGAGAAATCAACTGTCACATATACTTTTAATTTTGTATACTTGCACGAGTTCGATATGTCGTCAAAAAATATTCAGCTGTTTTCCACTTTTTTTATAACAAATATGCAGATTATTTATGCAAAGCTATACATTTCACCAAGTAAATTTTTATTTCCAACCTTTTCCATGAGATGTAGTTCATTAAATATTAACAGCTTAAATCAATATTGTTCTCTTGATATGTTCGTTTATGAATATAATGGCAATATCAATAGTTTAAAGTACCGGAATATGTTCAATAATATTATTTATAGACTTATATCAATAACTTTATCGGTAGATTGACTGACATTTAAATATTCACAATATTGATATTTCAAGTGACTGTTATAAAAATATTTAGGAATATGTACTGCATAGGTAAAACTTTTCAGATAGTTATGAGTACAGATAATAATTTATTTAATTCTAATCATATTAAAATAAAGAATTGAGTTTGAGGAAAGTCCTTTATTAGTAAGAACTTGGGGTGTTGACAGATTTAGTTTATGAATAAATTGAACTCTAAGGGGTATAATATCGATAAAATAATCGATATTGAAGCTAGTGGTGGTTTTTGTTCAATAACCACCGTATGTAAATAGATTGTGTCATATTTGGATTTAATTTTTTGATTTGTTTCACAAACGTCACATTTTGAAATAACACGAAAGCCATTGGGGATGGATTTCTTCATTTTAAATCTTGATCAAGTGACGAAGATGACACTTGAGATGGCACCCCACTCTCCAAACTTCCACATCAGGCCAGCGGGAGAATATGATACTCGACGGATTTAACTTGGATCTGATCCTCTACATCAAATGTGTCAAACTCGCGGCCCGCAAAGAGCATTTTTGCGGCCCGGTCGATATATTGGCACACAATAATATATAATACATAAAATATCAAAATTTCTCTCGAAATAGAAAAGATAGCAGAAGAGAAGAGGTGTCAAGTGTCAGGACGTACATATTAAATTTTTTTTGTTCTTTTATAAAAGGATGTATTAAGACTCCTTGACGCCCTGGGCCCAGATAAATATTAAGATTTTTTGAGACCCTGGGCCTCTATGCAAATTGGTTCTACCTGAGATCTTCAAAATAAGACTGTACATGGCATGCACACAGTCAAATACTCGTTCAAACGCTCATTTGAAACAAATAAATAGGCATGATCACAATCTCAAAAACCTAGGCACAAACCGGCTTGACCGATGGCCGCATTTCGATTAAAAAACTTCAGTGGTTGCTTATGATGTTAGGACTAGGCGTAGATACGGACAACGGTCATCGCATATTAATACAGTCTTACCACTTTTGCCAACTGACATGCAGTTTGAAATTCCCTGTTTTTCAGATAATATGTGCGGGAATAATATTTAACTATCACAATTATCCGGATCAAAATCTTATTAAGATCGAGTCAAGAACAAAACGAGACCCTTACATAGGGAGAGACCCTGAACCCGGACCCAGCTGGCCCATGCCTTAAGACGTCCCTGCTTTTATATATGTTTATTATAATGTATTATTCGAAATAAACCTACATTTCTATGAATTTTGAATTTCATTGCGGCCCATCTTAAGTTAAACCTTGGTTATTTGGCCCAAGTCAGCCTTTGAGTTTGATACCCTTGCTCTTCATGGTAGATTTTCACTAGCACCACAAATTACACTCACGATCCATCAACGACGAGCATGAATTCGCAGACATGATCATTCGGTCATTCTGTTGTGTCACAACGAATATTAACAACATTGCTATTGATGATATATACATACATATAAGCATATCTTCAATAATACCAATGCTATTATTACTATCGATACAATATATATACATATAAATGCCATCCATATTAATTCATATAATATATTAATCCCGTCAATAATACAGTAGATAACTATTATAACTAACGAAGGTATATATAAAATAATAATAATAATAATAATGTCATTTACAGTATCAAGATATTCAATAGAATAAACTTTTACTATCTCTGATTAGAAAAAATACTGCATTGGACAGGTTATCGAAATGATACCTCAGCTTGGAGTGCTTTGCTGATTCCTTTGACAAACAATTGAAACTTTATTTTCATTAAATCTTCTTATATTGGAATCATTGTTTATATATAACAACTCTATTTGTTCCATTGCAGGGGTGGGGGCTGCTGCAAACTGGTAAGTTTTGGAAGTTTTGGAAGTAAAGAAATCTTAGTACAACTTAAATTATGAAATCGATAGTGTATAAACCTTCCGTGACCCAAATACAATGTTATTCTATCATCAATGCAAATTTGTTTAGTATTTATTTGTCAACTGAATCCATAATGAATTTGTATATAAATAAAAATCGTAATGTATATACATTTACAGTTGCTTTCTCATTATACAACATTGACGCAATGAAAAGAAGTGTTCAAATACAATTTTTAAATTTTATATATGCACAGGTATTTATCAAATGAACTTATTTGGCTGACACAAAATAAGAACGATATCTTGTTCTGTTATCTTGTTATTGTTATTATATCCAACAGAACTGTGATTCATTGGAAAAGCAATACTTTTCCTCATTCATATAGCTTCCAATTAATACATTCACAAACCCAAAGAAGATGGGTTGCCCTTAGTTAAGACCTCATAGGCGGATCTTCTCCAGACCAATCTCACTATCTTCAAATTTCACTTGACTTCAGAGACATGTCTGTAGGGTGTCTCTGATGACATACGTAGATTCTTTTGTACATAAGAACTTTTGTTTGTTGAAACACATACAGGTTTCCTCAAAAATCGTTAGTCACGGATTTAAGCAGATTTGACTGACCATGGTGGTGGACAGTGCCAATAGCAAAGCTCGTCACTGTTTGTTCTTACCAAAGGGTACCGAAGGATGATTGAAATTTGAGCAGAATGGAAATTTGTTTTGCATGACACTTCATTTATTAAACCACATTCAAAGTCTGATGCATTTTATAATCCGTTTTTGAAGTTTCAGAAGGCACACACGGTACAGTAAAATACCCAGATATCATTTTTGCCTGTTTGTTACTTTTTTCTGCATTTGAAATTTTCTCTCTTGTCCCATAAGTAAGGTATTTCAATAAATACCCGCTCCAGCAGCTAAAAGGGGCTATATTAAAAAAAACATAGATGAAAGCACTGAAATGTAACTTCAATGCTAAAAATTAAAACTCTGTTGGTCTATGGCAAGAGTTTGAGCCCCCAACCCCCACTATAGTGTAAGCCTTTGATCCACACAACAGGGAATACCCACAGGGAAAGAATGCTGTTAAAATGGTAACAACGTAACGCTTCTAAATAAAAGCTTATGTCGACTGCGTTAAATTTCAGGATACTCACATGTAATGTTGGTTCAAATGGAAAAAATTTCTATAAATTATGAGCAATAAGTTATGAGAAATATCTACATATATATATATATATATGTATACCTCTTTGCAAATGAGTGAGTAAAACGTTCTGTATTATGAAGTTAATACGAATTTGAGAAATTTTTCAGACATATATAATTAGCTTTTCTTATAAACATATTTTTATATATTCTAAATCAGTTAATATTTGGATTTATATTTTATATATTTCCTTATAAATATTCGGATTGTAAAAACCAAAATAAGGTTGTGATACGAAAAAATAAATCCGCTTGGTTGGGTTTTTATCCAATATAAATCTTCAATTTAGATTAACTTCCATTGTTTGGGGACTTCGACATTTTGAAGCAAAAACAAATGCACTAGAATAATTAATTAAATAATCATTGTAACCGGAAATAAATTAAATTTTCAAAGTTCCTTTTATTCAAGAAAAAAATCTATTTGAAAAAACCATATCTTAGAGATACTGAATTAAAGAATTGTTGAATTATATTCCTTGCGAACGCACAACAAATAAATGGCATTAAAATATCGCGCGAAATATGTGGCATAAATTTCCCGACGAAATTCGCTTCATAGTATTCAAGTCATCCACATTGTTTCCTCAAGCGTGCGCTTGGACGTATTTTACAATCCTACGTTTTTGGCGACACGTGGTCCAGGACAGCGCTTGCGCTGGCGACTTTTGAAGCTCTTGGCGAAACTGATCGATTTTTATCCATTCAGCGATTCGTGACGTCAGAAAGAAGAGGCGGGATTTGCCCTTCGTAGGTCGTTTGACGTCAATCGGAGAATTAACTCTATCGAGAATTTTTCACGATGTTTGGGAACTAATTTTGTGGTGGAGGGCTGTGTATAACTTGTTTTTCACTTAGTCCGATGGCGCCTCTTTGGTGTCCTCTGAACTGCAAAACATTTTTTCACCCTCTGAAGATTTTTATCTCTTTCTGAACACTTTTTCTTTCCCCTCTTTTAGATTCGAAGTTGTGGGGAACATTTGAGGCATAACTCACGTGGATGGAAGAATTCTAGAATGAGTTTCAGGAAGGCAGAAGGAATTGTGTTCTCTCAGAAGAATATTTGGTGAAACTGGAATGCCTTCGTTGTTCGGGAAATTCTTCTCAAAGCCAATTTTATTCCGTTTATTGAGTTCTGTTTTTGAGTTATGCCTCAGGCGTTTTTTAGACTTCTTTCTTCTTCGGTTGGAAAAAGTTTGCTATTATTTCAGCTTATATACTGAATTTTACTAGAAAGCAAGTAAGCTAACAGATTTAACAGTAAATTCTAACATTTCGGGTTTTATTGTTCAAACTCTTTTAATGCATACAATAAATTCTAACGCGTTCTATATATTTGTAATTTGAATTGATATGCAACAAAATAGACTTGAAAGCTCAAACATAAGTAGTGAGAAAAAGAGAAATGAATGTTATCACAAAAGTTAAACCAGCCATTATAAAATAATCCTATTTTCACTGAGTGAAAAAAAAATCATTTTTAGGAATGAATCAACAAAATCATACTAACAAAGAAGCTAAAAATATCTCATGAGATTGATTATAACTCCATAAAGATAATAAGGAATGCATTGATTCTCTTCTTATTCTGAGGCTTTCAAATATTTTGGTCCTTATCCAGCTTTAAACTGCAACAGTGCCGATTTCAGCTCATTTAGGGCCCTGGGTGCAGAAGATCTACAGCCCTCCTTGGCACTGGAGGATCGCAATTTATAACCAGAAAATCTTTTAAAGTCCAGCTTATCTGAATCCTTTTAGACCTCTCAGGACCTAGGGCACCCGCCCCAATTGTCCAATGGATAAAGCGGCACTGAGCTGCAAAAATCTTCGAATTCTGTGTGGTTCTTTAACTTCAGTCTTGTTTGTATAGCAGGTAATAACAAGTGAGTACGTACGTATTAACACAAGCATATGAATCCTTCTGTTTTCAGTTTTCTGAATAACGAAAATGAAACAGCGCCATAGATTTATATATCAAGCATGGTGCGCTAGAAGGAAGATAAAATTCCTTAATGATACTAAAAGAATTAATAAAACTTTATGACATTCCCGCTTTGCGTAAAAAATTTTATACTTTCATATGGTCTCGAGTAAGTGGTTCCTTAAAAGTTTGTAAACGCTGATTTTCATCTTTCTACTCAAATAGTTCCAGAGATTATCTTCTTATATATAACATCCAAGGTACTGGATGGAATACTTTTCTGCTGCATTTCGTTGATTTTTCATCCACACTAACGATGGTTTGTTAAAAATCTGTCTGGACCATATCTTCCATATTACAAGCTTCAAAACGTTTCGATATTTTGGGTCTTTTTAGCACTTTATAATAACTTTACGTATGTAAAATAATGAATTTTATCCCCTGACGGTTCGCTTTAGGTCACTAAGCCAAATAACAGATAATAAATCATTAGAAGATCATGTCATTCCATTGGTATTTCTAGCATTTGTGGTTGTGAAATAATTTACTTATTTAAGTTTTGTTAGAAATACCATAGATAGAATTTGCTGGATATTTGCAGTGTGTATTAAAAATATTATTATGCTAAATAGACATTTTCATAATAATAATGCTTTTAAAAAATCTAATTCTAGCAATAGAGAAATTTTTAATCGAATTTCTGCTTTTTATAAAAAATTAGATTTACGCATTTCGGATATTAAATTCCCTCATATTTTCTTAACTCCAAAATTTCATAAAAATCCCATTAAATTTAGGACTATAACAAACGGCTTTAAAACTTATATTACACTTCCGGGTAGAAAGCTACAAAAGATTATTCAATCCACATTAGACAGTATTGATAATTCGATTATAGTTAAGAATAGCTTAGATATCATTAAGTACATGCAAGATAAAAAAATTATTTCTATTCACACCTATGACTTTGAAGATTTATTTAATTCCATAGATATTGGGGACATGGTTAAAATTCTCAAAATAGCCTATAACAAATATTCTTTGAATAAACTAATTAAGTATGATAAATATCTTTCTATTATTCATCTAGTACTATATGAAAATTATATTTTTCCCAATAACTCTTATTATCAGCAAATTAAAGGTCTTCCACAAGGAGGGCCTGCTAGTAACTGTTTAGCCAATATTTATCTGCACTTTTATGAATATGATAACAGTTTCGATTCTCTCTTGTTACTTTTTTAGATACATAGATGACTTAATCATCTTTAGTAATATAGTAAATTATGTTCCTAGTTTTAAATATTATCCCCAATATCTGAAATTATAAAAAACCAATTCTAATAATGACTCTGCAAACTTTTTAGACCTACAATTAATTGTTAAGAATAATATACTAATTAGTAATATTTTTGATAAAAGAGACTCTTTTGATTTTAACGTTATTAAAATGCCTTTTTGGGAAAGTAACCAGCATCTCTATCTATTTTTAGAAATATAAAAAGAAATAACGATTTAGTCACAGATAATGATATTAAGCAAAATAATTACAAGCTATTCTGCAATAATTGCTTGGAATACAACTATCCAAGTAATTTCATTTTTAAATATATTTCTAAATTATCTCTCTAATTCTCCTTCTTAAAGTTTAAGTATTATTCTTTGTTTTTTCTCCTTCTGTTTTTTATTATTTTCAATTTGTTTTTGTTTGCTTTGTTTAATTACAAAAAAAAACTCTATCCAGGTAGCGCCACTAATTTTTGCATCTGGTTTTACCAACTTAACACGTCATTTTTAACGGTCATTTAGTGTGATTGCCCTCGTACGTACAGTTTTTTTTTCTGCTCTCCGTTTATTTGCTTTTTTTCATGTAAGTTTTTGCTTCATCATTCCTTTTCAAAATTATTTTTATTTGTATTTTGTTAGGATTCATTTCCTTTCATATTTTCTATTATTTTTATATTATTTTTCTTTTGGTTGCAAATTACACGTGGTTGGTTTTAGGCCTAACTTTTCAATATGGGTATGTTTTTCTGTTATGTATAAAATTTCTGCTGAACAGGGGAAGGTTGGATCCATAAAATATATTTAACCCTAATTTTGCTGGTCCTAATTCAGCAACAGCTTTAGAAATTATACCAGATCTTCATTTTAGTCTATTGACTCTTTTGGCTTCTTACATTTTAAAGTTCTAATTCTGTTCCATGTTATACATACGCTTAGTTAATTCTTCTACAATAGACTTTTCCATCATTTTTAAAGTTGTGTTTCTTGAAATCTGGTTTAAATCTTCTAGCTTTGTTAGTGATATAATTTTGTATTATCAATAGTGATATATATATATATATATATATATATATATAAACTTTTCAGAAGCAAACATGTATTCCGTCACAGGAGATGAATTCTTTGAAACAAGAAGAAAATCATTTTTTTTATCGCCAGGTAACAATAAATGAATGAGAGACCTATCGATGTGATAGAGAGACCGTAAAGTTTATCAAGGGATGGAGGTACAACAACTCCTCTTTCCCTCAAGTTGCCATTGAGGTATGTAGGGAAAGTTCTTCTGTATTTTTTGCGGGGAGGGACTATAGTGGATTCATCTTAATAGACTACCTAAAACAGAGCCAATCCATCATTTATTCCTTGTTATTTTACGCTTTAATACAAATTGTGTGATGTTCTGATCACACAAGAAAGGACACGGTCATGAAATGCGTTTTCTTACTGACAATGCACCTGTTCATGCATCTCCAGATGCGTATGAGGAATAAAAGCAGTGTGACCTTGGAAATTTGCCACAACTGCCTTATTCTCTAGATCGCGTTCCAAGAAATATATGAAGATAAGAATTTTTTTCAATTCTTAGAAACCAATGCAAGGTTAGACATTCGGCAACTCAGATGACATCATTTAAGAGATGCAGCAATAGCTTCGACACAATTTGTTGAGTTTTATATTGATGACTTTCGAAAGGTCATAAAACTCGCTGGGATAAATTTTAAATTCAGAATGGTGACTATGTAGAAGTTTTTTGAGTAGCAAATTAAAAAGTTTTTATACGATATACCTTTATGCGACACGTATTGCCCAAGATATTCAAAGTTTATTCTCACATGATGCAATTTTGAATTTTTGATTACGATCAATAAATTCTCTTTTTTTTTACGTTTTCTGATTTACGTGATTATAATGTAATAGTTTTAAAGCTGGAAAACAAGATATATATATATATATATATATCAGTAGTGTAACGAATAATATTTGGGCCCCCTTGCAAAGTCAGGTTTTGGGCCACAAGCTGGATCTTACAAAGGGTTTGTACTTGGCGTCAGTCAGGTTTTGGACCCCTTTGAATCCTGGGCACCCCTGCGATGCGGGAGTGTACGTTACACTACTGATATATACATAGAGGAAACAATATTATTCTGAATAAATTTTTGTACTCATCGACAGCACATTATTTGAAACCATTCAAAGTATTTCCAAACACTCAAAACGTAAAAATCTGCTAAACGTTGCGAAATTTCTATATGGTTTACAATACATTTTCGTGCTACAAATATTATTAATTACAAAATTTTAAAAAGAGAAGTCATGCAACGAAAGATTATAAGATATTACACAAATACCAATTTATAAAAAAATACATCCCTTTGTGTGGATTTATTAATTCTACATCTGTCTGATTCGTAAATAATGATTAAAGGCTTTCCAACAAAAAATTTAAATGAAGAGAAAAAAAGATAATCTTTTTTTGGCATGAGATCCAGAAAAATAAGCATGTGATAAGACAATTCTTCCTCATTAAGAGTTTCCCCCCTTCTTCCCAGCATTATATTGAAAAATTAAGTGTTATTAGTATATAGAGTGTTCAGTATTGTCGCGCCGATGTATTATTACTTTTGCTAGTGTTATCTGGGTGTATTACTACTTTTTCTTTTATTCTCTTACCTGCTGACTAAAAGTTACGTAAATCGTTCCCCAGTGCTATCGTTTTTCACAAATGCGCATTTATGCGGTGTATTGAGGGGGAAAGAAAAGGCACTTATAAGCAATTTTTTGAAATAAGTAAATCATTTCTCAAACACTGTCAAGGTAATTTTATTGCATTCCAAGGCGTTCGGAATATTTTTATTGATACCAGCGCCAAGAAAATAATCGTATTTCGGAAGACGGATATATTCCTCGGGACACAGAAAGCGCTGATTGAGTGAGACGAATATATACGTCGGAGACACTAAAGGTGTTGATTGAAAGTTTATCAGAATCTATATCATTCGAGTAATTGAAAAGTGATAAATACGAAACAAATCCCACACGGAATAGCTCGTTAATAGTATTTTTAATTTCAACACACACACAATTTACTTATAGTTAAATTCATTATTTGTTTGAAGGGAGTATTTGAAAATGAAGAATGCTTTATTTTACATGATTCAAATTTCAGGTGGATGTACAATCGCACATGAAGATATATAGTGATTCCTTTTCACTATATATCTTCGTCAGAATAAAATCATTTTGTCCTTAAATGAACTATTAACTTTCAGAAACTTAATTAGCATTGCTTTACTTTGTCTAATACTGAAGAAGAAAGAGAAAAAAATTGTCAAAAATTAACCCCTTAACTAGTTTGCCCGTATACCGTACAGTATGCTCGTAAGTAGTACGGGCACTGATATTTTCTTCTTTCTATCTTTGATGTGCATATATTTTTCATTTTTATAGTGAGATTATTAGTGCTATAGTGTTTTTAAGAGATGCAGTTTGTCTATGGTACTGAAATACTTCTCCTCCGAGATTTTCTTGTGGTGAATGCGAGGATTTTTCATTGAAGTCAGGAATTTAGATTCTTGAAAATATTCGATAAAGAACAGGGATTAGCAAGGCAATGTGAAATTTGTTACTTGAAGATAAATGAAAATGGAAAGATAATCCAAAAAAGTCTGTCCCATTGCAATGTAATACTTAGTATTACATTATGCTTCATACGAGTATATGCACGCACACACAAAATCCTTCAGTCGTTAAGAAATTTCATCAGTTAATATGTTAATAAGTCATTTCATTCTATAACTGGAAGAAACTTTTCAATTTCCTTTTGATTATAGTAGATGAAAAATAACATGGAATTTTTCACGTAAATTTTATAGAATCAGAGGATCAGTTTGAAATTCACCAGCCATTTTTATATGATTTATTATTTATTTTTAACACTAATTGATAAGTTGGTAAATCAAATATTTTCCATAATAATTATTAAG
Organism: Trichonephila clavata; assembly: GCA_019973975.1. NCBI lineage: Eukaryota > Metazoa > Arthropoda > Arachnida > Araneae > Nephilidae > Trichonephila > Trichonephila clavata. Next base: position 46,115 of record BMAO01017386.1, read on the forward strand.
TATACAGAACACTTATAAATGCATTGAGTTTTAACATTTTATTAAAAATAATTTGAATAATCATTCAATTTGAAGAAATTTAACGACGACTGAGGACAGATTTTGTAATTTTGTGACTATATTTGAAGATAATAACACGTCGGATAGTATTTATGAATCGAATTTTCCACGCTACTGAAAAAATGTGCCCAAACAGTATTCATACATTCCAAATTTAAAAATATGACTATTTCATTCTTTTATTCTCTTATTTTATTTATTTCATTTATTTTATGAGTTTATTCATTTCAATTCGATAAAATATTCTGCGCAATTATAGTTCCAACTTCTACTTAAACAGATTTTAATTTAAATAATTAATTTTCATAGATTTTTATTGAAATTCGGTTAAATTGATCTGAAATTATATCTGGATAAAATTAACAATAAGAATTGTAAATTAATTTATGTGTTTTAAATTTAATGGTAAGGAAAAATTCAATTATGTGGCAACCAATTTGCAATGCTCATTCCATTAAAAAAGAATTATTTTTTTGAATTATTAAAGAGTATTGTAGAATTAATATATCGATGTGTAGCTCTTCAATGAAATTAATTTAACAATTTTACTATTATTCTCTTAAAATGGATGTTTCTTGTAACAAATAAAATTTCTATTGAAAATAAATTAAATGGATTGTAATTATAAACGATAAAAAATACTTCCGTAAATAGAATGAAATATAGACTGGTTTTATAGTTTTATTAAAATAAAATAATTCTACTTAAAAAAAAAATTAAGTTAATTTTATAGTAGCATCATTATTCTTTATTTTGAAAAATAGTCATCAGGTCAAACAAACATGTAATTTATAAAAATTATACATTGTAATGTTCTCGCCTGAATGCCTAATGTATGGGAGGTTGGAAGGAACACTAGCCACAATTCAACAAAACAATCTAATTTATTCACAATATTAATCACAACAAATTCAATCGATCCAGTCTAAGAGATGCACCCAGTTAATCACTAACAGTAACGAGGAATAAACAAGGTACACGAGATATGAGAAAACTTTAATACTAAACACACTTACTCCAGGCGGTAACTCTGACTTCTTAGCTATTTAATCTCGATTCTATCTCCAGTGACGATTCGTCACCTTAAGTTATTCAATTATCAAATATTAAATATCCACGATTCACATTCAATTTGATTAATCTCTGCTCCGATAATATATAGTCTATCCTATCTCCCTTCTCTCTCCTATATATCTCTCTCTCTAACCTGAAATCTTGGACTGTATGTGGTAGTCTTAATTAACATAATAACGTTCTTCGAAGAAGAAGAGTTTTAAAATAAAATAATTTTTAAAGACCAGAAATTCCCCAAAAGGACTATTAGTAGAGAGAGAGCGAATAGAACCATCACAACATGCCGTAATCCACTTATATAAGTCGAGAGTACTTATTTCATCTAAAAAACTACCCAAAATTCGAAATCCATATATAAGCCAAATTTTAAAAAAATATCCTGCTGTTTTCAAACAGGTTCCCATGAAAGCGAAAATGTTGCCAAATGGAGAGAAAGGGTGGAATATTCTCTAATCGACTTACTAAAAAATAAAACGCCGATGCCGTTTATATTTAAATTTGTAATACTATTGGATGCTAACTTTTTAAGCGTTCATTTTTTTTCTTGAAATGTTTGATCCAGTCATATTTTGTATGTCATTTTTTATTTTAAAAATAACTTGAAGAAAAAATTCGGGTATGGCACGGTATCATCGACCTACGTTTTTTGCCCTGGAGGGAAATTCGCTGTATGATGATCCTATGCAATCTGAAACCTCAATAAGTAAATGTAAATGTTCAAATCATTTGGAAACTCGGATTCAGAAACCGACTTAAGAGGATTTGTATGACTCTCTCTCCCCCTCCTCTTCTTTTAGAATAAAAAGTTCCATTTAAAACACCCAAAGAGTTGTAAAGACTATAATCGATTGCGCATGGGTAATGGAAAATGTTTTAAAAAAAGAATTTTGCTTAAATTATCTTTTTTCTGAGATTAGTGGATCCGCGAGTAAGCCTTAAAAAAGTTCCAAAAGTTTTCGACTTATACGCTGAAATATACAGTATCTTTTATAGATTCTTTTTTTTTTGTCTTCCTATGACATAAGTAAAATGTAATAGTTTTGAAAGTGCGAAGTCATGTTTGTCTTTTAATAAGATATTTCAGAAACTTTTAATTCATAACATTATAATTAAAAGATTCATAAGTAAAATTACCTGATATTTAGTGATGAAGAAATAAAAATGTATAATTTAGTTAAACTTTCCTTTTTTCATGAACTTAATAGCATAAAAGAATTTTATTGATGTTATACCTAAATCCTTCGATTGAATCTTTAAAACTATTTAGATCATAGTGGTTTCAGCATGAGAAAATGAATAATTAATTTGGATTATAATTAATTAAATTATAGTACTTGTAAAATTAAATGAAAAAAAAAAGAAAACAGATTGCATAGACAATATAGCAGAAAATTTTATCATACTGTTCAATAAACATAAAAAGTATGATCAGTTCATAGTGAATTATTTGATACATCAGTTATTTATTTCTCCTTTTCTTGTTTATATGTTTTTTTTTTAAATTTAAGGATTTTTAGTTTCTTTCGCACAAAAGGAAATATTCTTAGTTCTTATTCTGCTAAATAGAATTATTATAAAATTAAGTAACAGTCATGAAATGCTTAAGTTATTATTTAATACAGAAATACAGCAATTAGCATTATATTTAAGCAATATATTCGATGAAATTTATCACTATTAATTATTTATTCTTCTTTTTAAGTGAAGTTTTTTAAAATTTAGGATGGAACTTAATGATTTTTTTAAAAATTAAATTATTTTTTATAATTTTTCATAATTAATTATTAAGTATTATAGTTATTCATTAATTTATTACTTTAAAATGTATAATTGTTATAGGTGCATTTTCGCAAATTCAGATTGCAAAATAGTTTTCAGATTGAAAACAATATATTCATAAAGTTATTAGTCGCAAAAATGTATTTTGTGAAAATATTCATGTGATACTCAACACTCAACGTACCCATTGAGTTTTAGGACCGTTAAAATAATTCTTAAAATGAGCATTAAAGTGTTTCGGTATTCGAGTAGTTAAGATCTTAATTTTATTAAAATGTCATAAAATCTTCTATCTTTTTTTTTAAATGACAAATATGGTATACATTCATATTACCATATCGGCATTATTATGGAGCTAAAAAGATAAGATTTTAGTACAAATGAAACTAAGATTCAAAATCAGGTGTCGTAATTTCAATAATAAGCAGTCTTCTAAGTCAACAAATGAACTTTTATTTAGCGTAAATGCACTCGAAATATTGACTACATTATTAATGTCACAAATGTTCAAAAAAATTTACCTATGTGTAAAATCATGTTAATATGAAGATGTTTGAGAAAAATTGTGGAATTTGCTTAGCATATGAAATATTTCATTTAAAATACTAATATTTACATATTTTCTAATTTATGTTGCAATTAACAGCTCTAAGCAGCGTGTTCTTGTATTTTAAGGTTTTAATTGTACAATTTGTATAATAAATTCTGAAAATGGATCCCTTATAATGATTTTTATATATTTTAGTTGTGTATTTTTAAATCTGCTCATAAAGAACTAGAAACTTTTCGTAGGCTATCGTTCATGTTCACTTGGGTAGACCAAAAGTTATTTAAAAGAAGAGAAAGAACTAATCCAGAGAGAACTTTAAGGACAAATATCGAAGAATATCAGAATAAAAAATAAAATATCGTAATATAATCAATCTTAAGGAGAAAAATGATTTCACAATGATGTACTCATATATTTCTCAAGTATTATATTATTTAATTAAGTTAATCAGAGCACAATCCATCACACGATCTTCTCTAAACATGTTTAATGTTGATCGGTTATCTTAGACTCAACTTGAAACAGAAATCCACCATCTCCTACATCTTTAATAGAATATACTAGCTGGTATACCCGTTCTTCGCAAAGGGTGTATTGAAAAATTAAGCAATGTAGGTTGAAGGATAAATAAGTTTTTAATGAGTTAATATTACGTGAATTGCAAATTAAACAAAAAAAAAGCTTTTGTATATCTCAGCCGAACAAAAAAAAATAGATTTGTTAAATTTAAAGTGTGAATGCTTTATAGCTGATAAAAAGGATTTTTTAATTTAAAACGCCCCGTAACTGTCTTGTGGGTCGATTTTTGAAAACACCTTCTTAAGCCGATAACTGCTCAGCAAAAGTAACACATTGTAACACATTTTGTGTAATGAACGCATAAAATAGTGTAAATAATTTATATCTGTATGTGTAATACGTTAATATTACTTTCTGTTGTATTCATTTTATGTTAAAGTTGTAATATTCACAAGGAACGCCGTTCCTTACATTATAATGGCGATTGAATGGAAACATAGCGAAATGTTGGTAATATAGCTAAGTTGGCCTCATTTGTAGCGTCACCTGGTGGGGAGCTGTAATAAAGAGGATAGCACAAAAACCTTATATATATATATATATATATTTATATATATATAGCAGTAATATTAAAAGATATATCCATTAGATAGACCGAAGAAAAAAATAAATAAAAAAAAAATTATAGAGAACTATATGATTCTCGACTGTTGTTAAAGAAACAAAACAAGAGAAAGCACAAAATTAATAAAAAAAAAAAAAAAAAAAAAAAAAAAAAAAAAAAAAAAAAAAAAAAAAAAAAAAAATATAAAAAGCATTCTCCTGTTTTGTTAAGAAACCACAGAGGCCCAATGAATAAAACCAATAATTTGCGGATATTTATGTACGAATTTTGTAAGAAATTCGATCTCCGATTTCACCAAACACTACCGAATAGAAGGGAAGAAAGAGGAGTGTTGGAGAAATTTCAGCCAATTGATCCCCGTATTAGTGTACTGAATCTTCCTTTTCCTTCAAGATTTATTTCAGGCTGTTGGTTTGAATGAGCGGCAAGAGTTATACGATGACTATTGACGAAAACCAATGTTTTTCAACTATGATCAAGTAATAATAAAGGCCCCGACATGAGGAACCTTTTCCTAATTCCATGTTATATCCTTGGAGGACATTGTGTATCCATTCCATTAAACCTTTACATTTAGGTAAAAACTAAGCAAGAACATACCTTTACATCGGCGCTTTAAAAGTCCAGTATGTTGATTTTCAACACATGGGTTGATTAAAGTTTTCATTTTACAATGGGAAAAGTGGACAGAAATATCGCCATCGAATGATTATCGTGCAATGGGGCAGCAGTTAGGATTCAGCGAAAGTACTAAATGAGAAAAAAATTACAGTAAGGCGTACGAGAGCTATTGGCGAAAAATTCCATGTTTTTGAACTATGGTCAAGCAATAAAAAAGGCACCTGAAAAGAGGAATCTTTCCCAAATTTCCTGTTACGTCACCAGGGATATTGTGTATCCTTTCTATTAAACCTTTAGAATTTGGCGGAAACTGCGCAAGATCATCCCTTCTGATCGGTGCTTTGAATGGTCCAGTATATCCATTTTCAACACATGTGAGGTGGTTAAGGCGTTCAAGTTACAATGGAGTGAGAAGCGAAAAAATATCCTCATCAAACGGAAAAGAGGGAGGAGGAGGAGGGATGAAATGTTTCTGAGTCGCTTGGTACAGCAGTTGTGTTATAGCTCAAATAAAAAGTACCAGAAAGAAATTGCGGTACAGCATACGAGGACTATTGGCAAAAAATTTCATTTTTTGAACTATGTCCGAACAATGAGAAAGGCACCTGAAATGAGGACTTTTTCCGAATTCCATGTTACCTATGCGTCAACTATGCCATGCGTTACCATGTCAACTATGCGTTCCATTGAACCTTTAGAATTTAGCGGAAACTGAGCAATAGCATCCTTTTAGATAAAACTTTTGAAAATTCCAGCATGTCCATTTTCTAGACATAAGGTGCTTAAGGATTTTATTGTATAATGAAAAGAGAAACGAAAAATATCACCATCGAATGAATGTAAAAGCTGTAAAAAGGATAGGGAAGATTCTTCTGGACAAAAGAGGTACAAACTATATCTGAACAGCTTGATACAGTAGTTGTGCCGTAGCCAAAGTACTAAATGAAAAAAAAATTGCCATACAGTATATGAATCATCGAGCCTTATAGATTAATATCCTCTGGCCATTTTTCGTCTTATGCAAGCTAATTGATTAAACAACTATCAACCATGGTCTTCGTTACTGAAACCATGTGGATTGATTTCACATTATCCTTAATAATCATCGAAAGTGGACACTGAGATATACCATCAGATAAAAAAAAGCAATTTATCATTAATTATTGTTAAAAAAGAACCCTTCTTAACTGTAAAATAAAAATAACGTTACATTTAGCAAAATTGAGCGTCAGGCTGGATACTTTGCCTAAAAAAGGTACTTGAAAGTTTTCGACCACAGAATAGGGAAAGGCCAAACGTTACCAAAAGAAAAAGGGTAATAGTTAATACTGAATATAAAAATACTCTCCTAGTCTAACAATTTTCAGAACGTGATCGTATTGAATATGAAAACTGATGATCCGTTGAAACTCCTGGACATACGTGCCCACAGCGACTGAACAGTTTGTAATATGCCCACCTCCATATTTCTCACCAGACTACAAGAAAGAGATACACGCATATACAGAAAAGCAAGAGAGAGAGGGAGGAAAAAAAGAAATCACCAACCCCTTCTTCTCACGTTTGAAAGCAACAATGCTCAGAAAACTGCTTTTCGAAATCGAATTTTTCGTGCGTGTCTCGCAATAGGTTGAAGCGGAAGACGACGATAAAAAAAGAAAGAATAAATAATAAAACTTTTCTTCAACCCCCTTTTTTTTAAGGTTTCCGAGATTCCAGGGTGGAGAAATAAATTGTGGGAAGTACGCGGCATGCGTGTGAAAAGATAAGGTTGGTCTTGCTCTCTTGCTGTGTCAGGAGCACACTTTTGCATCGATCCGAATAGACCTCTACTCTCCGTCTCACATTCCTCCTTTCTATCCGACAAATCATCAACCCCCTTGCACCAACCCCTCCTTTGGTCCGTCCCATCCAGAAGGGTGGACGATTGTTCCTTATCAATTCTTTTTCTTTTGTTCTTTTCTGCGTGGTTTCGAATGTCACTTCAGTAGAGAAATGATGAGGTACTATAACTATGCTGGGATATTTATTAGGCTCGAAAAAATCTTTCAAGAACTTGTTTTCCCTTTTGTGCAAAAATTTCCTTGTCTTTTTTTATTTCCTCTCCAAATTTCCAAAGATACAAAAATTTACTTCCAATCACGTTCCGTATAAAATTACTTTTTCGGTCTATTTTTTTAATCAAATATACAGTTTTTTCTTTTAACTTTGCTTTTGAAACAATGACGCAATGCAATTCCAGTAGATTATTTTGACATATTTTAAAAGTTTTGTTTAAAAAAAGAATAAGAATTTGGGATTTTGCATGATGCATATTTTCTTTAATATGGTCCTTTGAAAATATTAATTCGCTTATACATTCAAAATTAAGACGTTCCTTTTTCTGTTCTTTCCGCAAAAACATAGAACATTTGTATTTATTATGAAATAAATAAGAACTCTCTCACATATATTTATTTATTTATTTATATAAATTCACGGGTCTTACTGAAATGTCAAAGAAATTTTCAATCGCCCATTCAGATGTACTCAAAATTTTTTCATCCACCAGGCCGCATATATAAAACAATTATTTCACAAGGGTCACAATATAAGAATTTAGGGGAAAGCACTATAAAATCTAGAACATGTAAAATGCGGAAAATCTATCCAAATATTAAAACTCATATATCTATATATATATATATATAAACTTATAAACTTTATCAAATTCAACTCACAAAAAATAGGTTTTATGCATTTTTTACCCAGTTATGGCGTAATTTCGATTCCCTTTCATCAATGATCCCAAGCCATTTGTTTGTATTGTGCTGTCATAAAACCAAAGTTGCATTGTACTTTGATAATTTGATTTTTTCTCTTTTGACAAAACCTCACTTATTTTTATTTCAGATATTAATTTATCAGTGCTGGATGGTAGCAAATGGTTTACATTGAATTATAAACTGGAATCAGTATTATTTGTTTAAAATTAGTTCAGAATTACTTGTGCATGTTTGTTTCAAATTTATTCAAATATTTTTTGATTTTACTAAAAAAAATATTCGAACAAATAACTGAATTCCTCCAAGAGTATATCAGAAGCATTTAAGAAACACTCTAACAATTTCTATATCGATTCATATGCTTATCCTTAACAGTTTCATATCTTTATCAACATATATAATGAAACAAATTTTATAGGATGCTTTCATGTTCTTTGCATTTTATGAATTTTTTCCACCTGACAAAATATTTTGTTACTTTTACACAGATTTTTTAAGAAAGCCAATTTATCTCGTCTTGAAAGAGATCCTCAAGAAAAAGAGCCATTGAAAGATTTGTGCTTAGTGGTGTAGTAAAAAGCAAAATTGTATTTTTTTAAATATAAAATATTTGTGCGACAAATCAAACAATTTATTGCTCCATGTTAGTTCTTCTCTACTAAATAATCAAGATCCTAATAATTTCTCGTCTTGAAACAACATATATTCTTTAGATATTTTTCGCTTTGAAGACATGAGGGTTAATTAAAAATTAGTTTCACCCATAAAATGGCCGCTATTCTACTTTTATTTGTTATCACTTACCGTTTCAATTACAGATAGATAAAAAGTTATCTCACAATTCGTACCAGAATGACATTGATAGCAACATTAATATATTCGATTGCTTGATTTAGAATTTCTCGCTGAATTTTTAATACGTTATTCTTAAATAATTTAATTTGTTGCCGTCCCACCCAGTATGGTGGTTATGACACTCGACTTGTAATCGCGTGGGCTCGGGTTCGAAACCCATCCCGAATGAGGCATGGATGTACCTTCGGGAAAAGAAGTCGGACTTTTCCCCCTGAAATGGATTCCCGAATGGAAAGCAGCGCACCCCTTCTGTTCTATACTGGGATCATCGTTTGTAATAAAGGTCTAAATTCTTCTGTATTGTATGTTTCTGTTTATCTGCTTCTCGTCTTTTGTATGAAACCCATGACAACAGCATTTAATTTATTCGTGAAAGGGACCATGACCGGACACTCAAAAAAAGTTCTGGTGGGCAACCCGCGGCCTCCATGAGCCACAAGTTGAGTATTGCTGGTCTATTTAGACTAACTTTTCTGAATATTGGTGCCCTTTGACAGGTGCTATATGAAATATTGGGACTTTCTGAAGTACTAGACAGGTTTTTTGTACACTATTTAAATGGATCATATGGATTCTTTCCCAATACTGCATCTAAAAAAGGAGTTTAGATATCTCTTTTTTCACAATCGTAAGTAAACATGCAAAGATACATTTGAAATTAGGAGAGAGACAAATTTTCAATGAAGAATTTATCGTATATCAAGAGAGGCATTTACTTAATATTTTCTGCATATATCTATAAATATTCCTTCAAAATACTCAAAAGATGTTACATCTTACGTGATTACGTATGATTTTCTTACATCTTACGTGTTTTTATTCACGTAACGCGAGTTTATTTTTAGAAGAAGATTTAAAATATTATTAAATAATAATGTCCATCGGAAAAAAAGTATCAGATATGGGGATTTCTTAACCATATAAACAAATTTCCAATCATTTTATTGAAGGAATATAATACTTCAATTTGAAAATAAGGTTTAAAAAACTGTTCTCTGAAAGGGCAAAAAATGTTGTTGAGCATTTATGTATAATAAGAATTTAATAGCTTTAGTTATTATAATCAAAAGTGTGTGACCTATCTTTATTTTATGATACATTATTAAATCTAGGATATTTTAAATAACGGAACAAGCAAATGCGTATATCATTTTTAAATTTTAAACTGAAGCTAGCATTAAATAATTGATATTATTTTGGTTATACAGAAGGAAACTATGCGTATTATTCAATCCTTTTCCAAAAATTTTCATGCTAACTTCAACATCACTATATTCAGTACATTCAAAATTGAATCGTATAGCATTTCATATAAATGAAAAAATGCTGTATTATTAACCTTTCAGATATCAGATCTACTAACTACAAAAGGATGAAGTGTTAAATGTTTTCGAATGCATTTTCGAGCATTTTTTAAACATGTGCATTTGCAATAAAATTATTTCAAACTGTTCACCCACAATTACGGTGAAACTGTACTTATAAAAAAAGAAAGCTTACAAAATAAGGGGGGGGGTTAAAAGTAGGTTTCAAAAAAGAGAAATACAGTACATTAAGAAATGAGACAGACACAAGAAATTTTCTGGAGATTACTTAATTCTCAAATTTTTAGCATGTATGTTTAAAATTAATCATGAAATATTTATGTGCTAAATGAAACCTGCGTTTTATTAAATCTATTACCAACTACATTTTAACCTTCTGAGAAAATTAGTATATGCATCACATCAGAAATATTAACAATGTCTGCGAGTTAGTATATCAAGATAACATTACCGCAGAATACAAAGTACAGGTTTTGACTGTGTTATCCACAATTAATTTAAAGATATCGCTAGGTAAAGTGTTACCTGACTGCGAAAAAAAAGGAACATTTTTTCTTTATAAGAATCCGAAAAATAATTAACTAAGTTAATGGAGTGTTCTTAAATTGTCATTCACGATTTCCTAATCAGAAAAAAGATGATTCAAACAAAATAAAATGATCTGGAAGGAAAAGGATTTTGACAGTCCTGGTCGATAGACAACTTTTTCAATTATCAACTAAAAAATTGTCTTCCGACTCGTGAAATTTCGAAATGTTTCAGCGAAGAGACTTCACATTTCACAGTTCGGAAGAGTCTTAAATCAAATACTAATACAAAATTTATGAAATGATGACTTAAGATGTTGAAGCATCATTGAGAAGACAGACTGATCGAGTTGAACATGCCGTGTCATGGAACAATGAGTTGAAACAAATTAGATAATCTGATGAAAAGAAATGTAACCTTGATGATTCTGATGGTTAGAAATAACTGTTTCAAAAAAACTAAAATAGTTATTTTGTCGATAGATAAGAGTAGGATTAATAATGGTTTCAAAAGTCTTTAGTCATAACAAATTATGTGATTTATGGCAAATTTTGGAACATATGGACGATATTAAGCTATATTATGACAGGAGTGGACAACTTTTTGGCTCACGGGCCACATTGTGCGAAAGAAGGATAACAAAGCTCTGCACCTTTTTAAAATTATTGCATTTGTTATAAAACAATGAGAATATAAGTTAAATAAAACAGAAGCAGTTTTATTCAACTTGTTTATTGTTCTAATTTCATATTGTCCATAGCTGCACAAGAACATTTAATTTCTGAATCAGTTTAATGAGACAAATTTACCCAACATCAGACTTTTCTGCATTTTTTTTAAAACCAGGAGTGAGATTGTGCTAGTTTAAGTTCTCTTAACAGCTTGTCAAGTTTATGCCCTCCAATATGAATCTATATTTATTCTTGTTGATCCTTATGAAAAAAAAAACTGTGCTGAAAAATATATTTCGACTAAAATATAAAGAACAATTTCCCCGCATATCTCTTCATACAAGAAAGTCTTTCAAATGACAAAGATTTGTAAAAGTCAATGTTACAGCATTAAAGATTTTCTTTACTCTGTTATCAGACTTTAGGAGACTTATAAACGTAACAGTACTGCGCAATATTTTTTATAATTAATTTAACAATACTAAGTTAAGAACAAGTTTAATATTTAGCAATGACCCTAGGGCTTGTCATATATAAAATTATATACAAAATTTAACACTTATCTCGATAATTTGTACGGTTTATAATTAATCCCTTAAATGCCCATTAAAAATTACTTGATTCACTCCCCAATGCCACCGTTTAACACGTAGAGCGTATGTGGTGTATTAGGGGGGGAGGGTGTAAAAAAGGAATAAATAACCATATCCAAAGTAAGTATAAGAAAATCCTTCGCAAACACACTATATATATCTCAATGTCATTTTATTGCATTCCAAAGCCTTCGGAATAATTTTAAAGACAGTAGTGAACAGAAAAGATCGTACTTCGGAAAGACGTATATATACGTCAAGGGGAATTGCCACACTGTCTGAGCGAGACGTTCATATACGCCGGAGGCCCATAAGAGGTAGACGTCATATTGTAACTTTAGCGTCAAAGTATATTATTATTGAATTCAATGCATTGTTATTGGATGGGGGGCGATGAAAATTATAACTGAATTTTTGGTCGCAAGTATTGAAAGTTTGAGAACACTGGCTTAATGTATAAGATCAATCAGATAACAGTATAGTAGGAAATGGACTCATATGACTTCAATTTCTTCCTTCAAACTCAGCTACACGCATAATCCACAACGCCATATTATTCTACGTGAGAAATTTTAAAGGACCAGAAATTCGAATTTGGGGTTCTATTCCAGATTACCATAGGGTAAATTTGTGATAAATATTTAGGATGCTATGTTCTTAAGTAAATAGTAATTGAGACTTATTTTTCTCATTATCTAGACATTTTAAAATATTATCTTTCCCCCCTTAGATACCCATCGGTAACCAGAACAAACGATGATATTCCTATTTTGTAGGTAAAACTAACGAGAGAAGGGAATGTGTTTTATATATAAGATCAAATAATGAACATTACAATTACTTTTTAAAAGTTTTTCCCTCTGATATTAAATGTTGTTATTCTTGTGATCAAATACACTTCTCAAAAACAATTAAGAGATACTGTGAGTTTGGTAGGATGTTAGATGTATATATTTGGTCAACAAATTTTAACAAAAACGAAACAGAAGATATTTAAAAGGAAACGATAGCATTAACAAAGTTGAGAAAATTCAAATTTTGTTTGTGATGCAGAAAACTACGCATTTCAGCTAAGGAGGGAAAATCGACCTGTAGCATTCCTTTTATGTGAATATTAAAAACAGTTGATATGTGTTAGATGTTTTTTAAACGATGAATATGATGTCTCAATCATATGACTTCGCCGAATGGTAGCATGGAGAGCGGTTGGTCATTAAGAGGTGAATTAAACGCAATTTTCTCGTTTAAGTGGAAGTGCTAGGAATGTCCTAAAATGGTATTTACAGACTATGAAATTAATTTTTTGAAACTAAAAATGTCAGTAGAAGATTGCAACAAGGTCAATGTAGAAATCTTACGGTCAGAAAAAACTGTACTATAAACGCCACTATACTCAATGGCACTATCAGAGGTACTGGTACCAGAGGTTTGAATCAAACCATTCGAAACAAGCTCTGTCATGTGAGTGTGCATGCTATCAAACTTATGGTGTGTGTTTCATTGACAACGGACCATTGTGCTTCACATAGAGAGTAGGCGCAGAATTACCTCTTATGCGGACAAGATGAGTGGAGTAATATGTGCTCTTTATGGACGAGTCCCACTACTTCAATGTTCAACCTGACGACAGGCAGCTTCTCATCTGAAGAAAACCTGGTACTCCAAATAATCCTGTATTAGTGCATGCAAGTAGGTGTAGTGATGGTCTGGGCTAGTATTTCTATCAAGGACCCCAACCACCAGTATATTATTACGAATGAAGCACTAACGGCTCAGAGATACAAGGAAAAGGATTAAACATTTTGTAATCTTTTACCCTGAAGCAATCGAAAAGGAATTCAATCTCGAGGATAATAACGCCAAGCAACATCCTACTCATTTAGTAGACAATTCTCTTTTAGATGTATGAACCCTTCCAAAGGAGTGGCTAGCATATTTCCCAGATATAAAACCAACCAAACACGTTTGGGACAATATAAGAAGGGTTGCTAGCCACATATCACATTTCCCAGAAACAATTCAGCCATTAGAAAGCTCCCTTCTACTGGAATGGAAGAGAAACCCTTAGTGTCTCTCATTAATAACCTCTTTGATTCTATATCTAAAAGGTGAATGAAATTGCTTACGGTCAGGGAAAACTATACTTCTTATTAAAACTCATTTTTAATCTAGAAGTGACATATTTGTTTATGTAATATGCACGAAACGTACCTTTTTTGTTATAAGACAAATAACGTCAATAAAATTTAACCATTCCTTTTTAAATGCATCTTTTTCTTTTCTCATATCTTGCAGCATCTACACCGCATATCAGTAACCAAAACATTTACTCATCCGCAGTTTATATCTAAAATCATAATATCCCCTAATTGTTGGAGCAATGCATATTCAAGACTTTCATTGATATTCTTTTTACATCAATAAATTAACGACTATAATCAAGTATAGTTAAATAAATTTTAATAAGAAAAAAATTTATTTAAATAAAATAATACAAAAGGTAGAAATAAAACCAACTTTACTCACATTTATTAAGTATAATTAAGTATTTCTCTTGATTATCGGTCGTATACCCTGTGACAAAAGCATAAAAAATGTGATCTGAAAATAATCTTAAATTTGTGCTTTTTGTTAAAGGTGTTTTCCATAGTATGAAGTTAAATTTAATCATCATCTTCCAAATTCCCATTAGTCAAAACGAAATTTTAACAATTCGTGTAGAGATTTTAACCAAACTTATCCTATGAACATGTGCTATACTTCTCTTGAACTTTTTATTTACTCAAATAAATGGCACATCTACAATTTCTCCTCACCGGGTTGATGTAATAGCGGAAATAACAAGTTATTTCATCTTTTCCAAATCTCTTTGTCAGAGAGAAGGTTCCAGACTCTATAATTACTTTGAAAATGAAGGACCTTGACAGTTCGCCAGATTAAAGAAAAGCGCCCGTTTTCGCAGAGAACTTGTTTATGCTTAATGAGTAATTAAAAGGATTAAATAAGTCGAGACAACAATGCGTCAAAAGAAAAGACAAAGCTGCGAAGAAAACAATGACTCCATCGAGAGATAAGTGTTTAGCGCTTGAGATAGCTTCCGCATAAAGTTTAGTTTTGTGTAATTAATTGATCGCTTCGGTTCTTCATAGATCTATGCATGAAAAACACTCATTATTACAATTATGCAACATTTTTTTCATTACCTGCACTAAAGATAACATACGTTTATAATAAATACAAAATATGTTTTTTTCCAGCAAGAACTCCTGAATGCATTGATGATTAATAAATGTTTACATAAAAGTTATAACATTTAATTGATGATGGAGCTAAATTCTTGGGAATCTACAAGAGAAAAAGATTTCAGATGAGAAAAAGTCCTTGACTTCTCACTTTGCTTGTAAAATATATAGAGAACTAACTCTGTTAATGTCTCTTTTTACAATAAATTTACATTTAGTAAAAAGAAAATAGTTTGGAATATTAGATGTGTGTATTGGGATATTAATAAATAATTTAAACTTAATTCTTTGTTTTACTTTCATTGATCTTACATTTATTAATTCTAGTACTAATTCTATGTTTAAAAATGTAAAAAAGTTTAATTTTCATTCGGGGTGGTATCTTACGATTTAGTTCGCTTCCTTTACCTATATAATGTACACGTAGGTTATAAAAATACGCAAGATAATCAAAGAAAAAATGCTAAAAAGTCTAGATATTTTAGTCATGGAATTTTATGTAATTCATTTTGAACTAAATGAAAAAAAAACATAAAAAGCAGCTTAGTTTAACTAACAATCAGTGCTGGTTATGTAGTATTGATAACCAAGATCTATTTTTGCTAAGCCTAAAACCAAATTCTAAACATTTTAATTCAATTATTTTATTCAAAATCAAATTTATACCAAAATATTTTTTCAATGACATGTTTATAAAATTAAGCTAAATTTTAATAATCTACTGATTAATATTTACAACTAAATTATGATAAAATGATTTAGTTTAATATTTTAGATTCCTTGTGGTTGGTGTTAGTAATATTAATTAGAAATGGAATTGCAGTTACATATATATAATATATATAAATTCACACATATTTCTTTTTTAAAAACTTAAATAAAATTACTTACTGGTAGTTCTTTGAAAATAAAAAAAATAAATTGTACTGTGCTTTTAAACAAAGCATTTTTGTTTGGTAAAATTTTATTATTTTCTTCCTATCTGAAACTTACTAAGAAAATTCAAAGAGATAGTGAATTCGAAATTTAAAAGCCTTTTAATTTCAATATAATGAGACGGTATAACGTTTTCCCTTCAAACGTAAATTATTTTCTCAATTCGATAAAAGCGACCATAATTGATTCCTTCTTCTTGAAAAACTTCTTTTTTCCCCTTCAGAAACAACCTACGTTTTAATCCTATGGGACTTTTCGATCCTAGAAAAATGTGAAATTCGAAAATCTTTGCTGATACCGACTTCACCGATGTTTTTACTCTTATTCAATACGATATATTTTATGTTGTCTCGTCAATAATAACCGCTCGTGAGGCTGAAATCCCGAGTGAGGTCAGAAAAGATATCACTGCCTTCAGATTCTAAGTAATACGACGCCATATTTCAACCGTGTTTTAGTTTTATTGGGAAATTTTAGAACGCGGGAAGCTTTTATTTTGAACTCAATTTAGAAGGAATGCAGGAAATTGCTCGCATGTTTTACTAAGCACGTTTTGATCATCACATCGAATCTTGTTTTCTTTTGGGAAAAATATTATTTTTTAAGAAAGAGATAAAGGTTCTTTATTCTTTATACTTTATATAATTGAGATTTTACTAAATGCTTCTGAAAGGCGACCTGTGCTTAGAAGATGACAATCAGATAAAAACTGTAGTAGGGCAATAAGTTTAAAGTGAAGAAATGAAACATGTTTTAAGGTATCCGAATACCCTAAAATTGTGAATTTTGCCAAAACATTGCCAAAATATTTTATGATTTTATTTAATAGGCTACTTTATTAGCTTTATAAAAATACCAAGTTTATTATTTTCCGTTCACTAGAACAAAAACTACAAGTGTTTTACTAAATGCAGATGTCATTACTTTAAGCAAGATTACTCTAAAACGTGTATTCTCGAAATGTGTTTTTTTTAAATGCTCAAATGGAGACAGCGATTGCCCAAAAAGTTTTGAAAATAATTAACTGAAATTTTTTGTGTATGTTCTGTGTAATAGTAGAAGTGTTTTAACCTTCAAATTTATCATTCACTGTTTCATTACAAAATTTATAGTCCCTTATGTTAATATAAGTCACTGTTTTTTAAGCAATTTCATGTAATAACTAAGATGAAGTGCTCTAATTTTTGTTAAAGTTAAAATATCTCTTATCCTGAAGGCTATTTCAAAAATGAATGACATAGCAACACATCAGAATTGAAAAATTTTTCATATCTTTTGGTACAGAATGGGCCCAGTTTATGTTATTTTTTGTAAACTTTTACCAGTTTTTGCCCATAATAATCTCTTAACTTATTAATAATAATAATCTCTTTTCTCTTCTTAATTGTAGCATATTTTTCTTAAAATGTTCTAAACAAATCTAAAAACCACAAAAAAATCCCCATATCTCCATTTTCTATAAAAAAAAGTTGACTCAAGTAATCGGATAGCTTAAAAAGTGAAAAACAATATTTACTGAAAAAAGCAATTCTGTAACATATCTTGAAGCTTCCTTCCTTTCTTTATGTGATCATTTCTTATATTTGAACATTTTGTTGTATTTGTTCACAAGCTTCATTATTCACAAACAATCTCTTCTACTGACAGTGCATTAGGGCAGGTGGTCACCACATTTTCCAACTTTTCATCTCTTCCAAAACGTTTACCACTGAAAAATTCTATCTTTCCTCTCAGCTTAGGGAAAGAAAAGTAATCGCTAAGAGCAAGGACTGTACTATTGTCTTTCGTTTGAAAGATGTGAACACAAGGCTTAATGCATAAGTGGCAGAAGAGTATAACAGTGAAATACTAAAGCTCATGAACACATACGACAAAGATTTAAATATAGGAAATGATTATATCGAAAGTTAACGGTAACTTCAAGATAAGTAATATAACAGAATTGTTTCTTCCAATAAATATTGTATGTGTTTTTTAGTTTTTTTAAAAATTTTTCACTTAAGAATTTTATAAGCGATATAAACGGCAAATTTATTTTTGATGCTACTCACAGAAATCCGAAACAGGCTTCCATTAGGAATGAAAAAAAAATCAAAGGTTTGTAAATAGTTGATTAAAAAACTGAAATAAATTAAAAATATGGGCTGTACCACCTTATTGATTCATAATTGCAAGATTTTCCGAGCTCTGTAATACAAATATTTCTATCCTGAGATAACATCACATACAAAAACAAAGTGCAGAATAGGATTCTGATTTTACAAGCACCATAAAGAAACTAATTTTAATATTGAATAAAAAATTAATGCATAGGTTGATTCTAAATTCACATCCCAGAAAATTGAAAGTGTTATAGGATACTCAAGGCATACATTTGTTGAATGTAACGAGCTTCAGCAATCGTAATACTGAAATGTTAACGTAATAATTGCTAGGAAATTGAAGTAAACTATTTTATTGGAATTTTACAACTAAGGCTTAAGAGTAAGATGGATGGAGCCTAGAAGATAAGGTCACGAGTTTTATGGAGGGTAATGTACGATTCTTGCGTTCCAACAGAGATTCTTTCAAATTATCGTGTGAAATAAAGAGAGGGAAATGTTGTAAGTTATGTTTAACTGTGTTTTAAAAACCTTATCCCTCTGTAGAGTAGAAATAGAAATACTAGTTCAGATGTTTTCGTTACTTTTTCAAAAGGGCGAGGATCATTATTGATAACCTGGTTTACTGTTCCCCTGAGAAATTAGCACAAATGTAGCTCAAACAGATCAGAATATTCAATTAATGCTTTTAAGATTAATTTGTATTAATGGCAATGACTGTCGGGAAATAGGAAATACGTCATATTGTTTATAAAATAATTATAGATATAGTGGTAAATGCACTTACGCAAATATACTTCAGTTGAATAAGCTAGCATAAAAATATTTGGTAAATGTCAAGAAGTGGTATCAAATTTGATTTTTAAAAGTAAAAGATGAATTTTTTCAATGAATTGGTTTTCTAATTATAGTTGGCATCCATAAAGTATATCTGAGACGTAAAATTTACATTTGACGAATTAATAAGATACATATTTGCTTTTGTTATTTAAAGTATCTTTAATTTAGGTATGGGCCTTTTTTAGAGATTAAGAGCAATATCAAATGGTTTCAATGATATGATAAGCAATTACAATGTGATTAGATTTAATGAGATTTCTAAATATCTTGACTCTGTAAAGATTTTTCCCATCTTGTGTGTCAATTAAATCAAAGTTTAATTCCTGGACAAATAAATTTATGGTTAAAAATTATGATTAAAAATTGGATCGCAAGTATTGAAAGTGTGAGAAGCACTGTTACAGACACCAACAGCGTACACTGAGAGTACACTTGGTATTATTATCCTGTTAAAAAATAAAGTCGTCTACAATATCCAAATTTTGGGCAGATAATTTTAAATTGTGCTTTAAAATATTTAAGCTCATGATTCTAAATAACATTTAAAAAAAATACCAAATTACCTAAACCTGAAGCCGATTTACACCCCCTCACAAGAGAAGCTCTGACTTGTTCTAATTAAATTCTTTTGATTAAGTTTCAAAAATGCCAACATTGAGAGCAAATTGGTTGGACAAATTCAACATTTTTGGTTCCGACGGGCGCATAATAGTTTGGAAAAGAAAAAAAAATGAGGAGTCCCCATGTTGTTCGACATGTATAGTCAGAAAAGTTGATTTTTAAGACGAATGATTTAAAACTTTTAAATGTGACTTAAATCTTTTAAATAGCACAAAACCTTTGGAATGCAGGGTGTTGCCGAATTCGATCAAAAAATTTAGATGGGTGATAGTAGATAGTATGGGGATGACGAATCCCCGTAGAACATGGAATCACAAGCCACACTTAGTCAGTTTAATTTGCAAAAATAGTTATGAAAGGTGTGATACCGAGTGGAATGAAAAGGGGCAGTAAGGGGTAAGAAATACATTAATGAGATGTAAAGCATACTTAAAATACGAACAATGCATCACAGCTTGACGTCAGAAATGCAATGACAAGTGTTTGTCACAGAAATTGTTCAACGTTGCGGCAGGGTAGATAATGGAACAGCCGACTCAGAAGTGCTAAGGATTGTGGAAATGATGACTATCCAGGCAGTGAGATTCTCCGCTGTAGCCACCAGTATCTCATACACAAATGATTTCAGTTTGACCCATAAGAAGAATTCCAAGGAATTGAGATCTGGGGAGTATGGAGGCTAAGCAACAGATCCATCATGTCCAATCTACCGCCCGAAATCTGCAACATGGAGATAGTTGTGCAGCATAATCAAAAATGTGCAGGTGCACCATCATGCATGAACCACATGTGCTAGTGCGCAGTTGGAGGAACTCCCTACAGTAATTCCGGGAGAAATGGAAAATTTGCATTCATGCAGATTTCTTCAACTTCTTGCTGTGCTTTAAATCCCTGCATTTGCTTGCCCACGCTCCTCGTCTGGTGCATTGTCCTCCCGATGGTTACTATTATTGCTATTGTCACCAATTAAATGTGGTTTGCCACCCCATGTTCTATGGTGATTTGACTTACCCATGCTGCCTACTATCACCCCTCTGAATTTGTCTTTCCAATTCCGCATACCCTGCAGATTATAACACCTTAAATCAAATATTAAATTAAGTAATGTAATTTAATTTCATATCTGTTCATACTTCATCTTTTATATTTTGTTTATTTTCTCAAAAAAATACTGACTCTAATTATTTTTTTCCTGTTATTAATAAAACTGCTACTGTTATTGTTAAAATTTTAGCAAAAATGAGAATATTTAAACTTAAAGGAATCCCATTCAATACAAGAGGAAAAACAAGCGAAAAAATTATGATATAAGAGAATAATATATATATGTACATATAAGTCGTAACTAAAAGAACTGGCAAATTGGTATTTCTCAAACATCACAAATTAATTAATATTTATACTAATAATATTAGTTATTAGAATATATGATATTTTCTTAACAATGCATGCTAGAGACACAATGTGAATTATAAATCCACAAAATGATTTCTGTCCTGTCCTATATTTAAATAATTATAATACCTTATTCAGAAATTTAAAGAACAAATTCCACGTACATTTTGTATAAGTAATCATATTCTAAAATCAAAGTTCATACTTAATTAATTTTCTAGAACTAATTATATTTACGTTAAATCTTTCACCACTTATAACACTAACAAAAGATCAGTAATAATACGAGAGATAAACTCTTAAATCGAAAATTCTTTCATTAGATAAAAAGAAAAATCAATAATTTCAGTTCAATGGTTTTCGAAAAAGAGCTATATCAATCTAATATCGTTCTATCTCGTTTTATTACCATTTCTGGTTTAGGAGCTCTTTTATGACCACCATCCCTTGTACCCCTGAACGAAAAGATGAAGAGAAGAAATCTAATTTATTTATTCCATCGTTTATCATTGACATTAGACGGAAGGGCTATAAAATCCTTATAAATACAGACCATTTAACCTTGGCACTATCTTCGTGTTCCACTCCACAACAGATTGAATATAGAAACGATGGAATTAAATTAATCCTTTTCCCCTCTGTAGATGAAAGGATGGGAAAACGCTGTAGCGAAGCTTTTGAAAGAGATCGATGTCTTCACTTCAGTTTGTTTGGTGAATGTAAACACTTTTGCCTCACTCACTCTCTTCGTGTTCCGCTGAAGGTTTTGTTGTGATATCATCGCTCGACTTCCCTTAGTGGTCGGATTCAATTCGGGATATTCTTTGCTAATACTACTCAAATAGAATGCATTTGGAAATGAAATAAGCGTTAAATTCTCTATTGACGCGATTTTTAACAATTTTAATTTGTCAAATTTGCAGTAAAAGGAAACATATATACTGAATTGAGAATAAAGGAGCGAATTATCAAAGTGCAAAAAGGGAAAGAAACAAAAAAAAAAAGGAAAAAAATCTACAGCTTCTGAAATAATGAATAATATTTCTTATGATTTGTATTGTATCCCATTTATTGATAATCATGGATATATAGTTATGATTATGAGACTTATTGCAAAATACACTTAATCCAGCGTTTCTCAAACTGTGGGGCACACCCCATAGGGGGCGATAACCCTACAAGGGGGGCGCAAGCATATCGAAAAGTCGGAAATAAAAGATTAATTAAAAATATATACGTATAATAATTTACTGAAAGAATGCAAAGGAAAATACATTCTGATATAATAAATGATAAAATACCCATGCGTGTGTACACTGTTATAATATACTTATAACTTTATCTGTACAGTACAATACATATGATAATTAATTTTTCTCCATTAAATTAAGAATAAGTTTAATACTTACTAGGACTTCTTTGAGCTTGTTATATACAAAATTTAATATATCTTGTTAATTTGTATTATTTATAATTTAAGTCGTATTGTAATTTTTGCGTCAAAGTACATTATTATTGCATTCAATACAATGTTATTGCATGGGGAAGGGGGCGTCATGAAAATTATGATTGAAAGTTGGGTCACCAATATTGGAAGTTTGAGAAGCACTGAATTAATCCATCAATCAGTTTTAAGACTTAATAGGTTAGATTTATGACCGTCACATGGTAAAGAAAGCCACGTGTTTTCCAATGAGTTCAAAACTGACTTTAATCTTGTACTTACGGTTATAATTCTGAAATTTAGGTAAAGTTTCAATTTCAGTAATAAAGCTGTTCAAATATTTTAGAAAGAAAATCCCAAGAAGATTTTAAGAAAAAAAAACTATGTTATTGCACTTGTATTTTTAAATCAAATATAATTTGCTTACACACATGTGCGTTATTATTATTGACAAATATGTACTTTTTAAAAGAAAGCTTCTGGAAGAACCAAAAGTTGACAACAACGAAATGCTTGAATTCGGAGCTGGACTCAATGGTTCAATAGTCCATTAGGGCCAACGCCTACTGTGCCCAACTCAGTTTTCGTGATCTTGGTCACTGAGGTGCAGGAGCAGATGTTCTGGCCAGATGGTTAGTCTGACGCAGAAGGGCTTGAACTGATTGGCTGAAAACACATGATTGCATCGATCATGTGACTGTGACGTCGCATGAATTTATGAACTAATTGGCTAGAAAGATGTGATAGTAGTTGTCATGTGACTTTGGCATCTCATGAATTTCACACATTAATTAATTAATTAAAATTTTTTTTTTGTCCTTTTTAATTTAGGGGCTGTGATACGCTGTTATAGCTTCATCCAAGATTTTTACGTTTGCACAAACAGCCTGTAGTTCTAAATTTTTCATACCATTGTTGGATAGATTTTCTACTTGGAGGCTTTTCTTGGAAACGTGATCAAAAATGCCGTTGCACAGCATTTGTGGATTCCATTCAAAAACACAAAAATCCATTTCGAGTGACTAGTCATGTGACACGATTTTCAATGCTTATGACACTTCCATCAGAGCCTAAACACAAACTTTAAGAATACATCTACCTTACGGTTCACTGAGGTGGTGTCTGTTCATTACTGTTACTGTTTTGCAGCAGCTGGAAAGTGTGTACTTCCTTTTGAATCACCCTGTATAATGCTGTAATCCTTAAAACAAACGGTCAATAATCACTGGGGGTGTTATCAAGAGCTGAATGACATATCACTAAAAGGGAAGATCCAAAAAAAAATGGAACAAAAGAAATAATAATTTTTAATTCTGCTCAAAACTACCCACATTGTTGCAGAACTCCAAAAAGATAGAAAGAATGATAATCACTACATGATATGGAATTCTAAAATCACTGCTCTCCTTAAACATTGAAAAAAGCTCTTACAGGCTGTAACACTGAAATATATTTATTATATTATCTTTCAAAACCTTTACAACAAAAACTTCCTGGAAAAATGTCCCCCCCCCCCGTTTTCGTTTCGGAACAGGAAAAATATTAATTTTAAAAAAAATATTTTAATATATACTAAAAATCAATTTACCCTTGGATTCTAAATTCTGTAGAATATTGTAAGTCATCAGATAAGTTTAACTAATGTAGAAAGCGGTGTCATGTCTTTAAATTCAGCTATTTTTGTTTTGGCCATTGTTGACAGGAAATGGAGAAATTCCTCAGAAAGGGGAAATGTGGAAAAACAATGGGTCAAAAACCTTTAGCCCTTCTTAGTGTAGTATTGAGCCATAGTATATATTCAGTAAGGACAGGTAAGAAACATAAAAGAGTTACTGAGCGGATTTATTTTTGTGCAATGCAATGGGACAGGGCTTATAATGCCCAGCAAGGCGTGAAAAAATATTTTTCTTAAACAATTAGGTCACAGCAATTGAGATCGGGAAAAGGGAATACCTATGCGCACAATCTCTCCTCTCTTCCCTCGTTGTCAGGCGTAAGTAATGAGGTTTTGAATGTTTATAAGTTAAATAAATAAATTTATATATATATTTCAAAAAGATACACAAAATAGTTATAAACTTAAGATAACTATAATCATGATAGAATAAAGTCTTAGCCACAGTAATACTACAGCAAACTCCTGGCCTCAGGAACCAGGATTGCAGGTTTAAACAATGTTTTGCGGTCAGCCAACCTTCCCCCTGCATATATATATATATATATATGCAGGGGATATTATATGCACTACTTTGTTTTGCTACGGAGTCTGATCATTTGAACTGGCTACCTTTTATTCATAATAATATGATCCCTTTTAGCTCTGTATCAATTATCAATGCAATGCAATACATTTTTGTGGGAGGAAAAAGAAGTGTGCAGAAAGAATCGAAGAAACACCCCTAAAAAAGTAAGATGTAATGAAAATCTATCAGGCATCGTATTTTTTAAAAAAGAATTGGAGAATTAAATTAAGTTTAAAATTAGAGAATGAGACCATTGGAAGGTATGTCGTTGGAATTTCACAACAATCTACTCATATATTATAAACATAACGGTTGAATTAACGACAACGTATATTTTCAAATAGCCATCCACAAAACGCATTTGCGCTAAAAAATTCTTCGTATTTTCTTTTTATTCTCTTTTTCAATCAATCTACAATCAAACAGAAGCGAACTCCTTGTGCCTAATTTTCACTTTCAACCTTCAGTGAACCGAGACTTGGAGAATTCCTAACACCACTTAATAATTACCCACCCACCACCACCACCAAATTCAAGATCCCAGAGCCCTTCAGGCAGAGAGCTGCCAAACGATGACCCCACACTTCAGAGGGGTGGAAAGGGGGAAAGATGCGAAGGACCAAACGATACGGACGCGAATACATAATGGCGATGAATGATGCTGGCATCTTTCCAAAAATTAGAAGAGAGCATCTCTCGCTCTATGAGTAAAGTTACGGTTAAGACAAACCCTTTCTCCCCCATCTGGAAACTGTGTCAATATCGATGAAAGCAGGCGAAGGACGCTTTGTATTTGATTTCTAATTGGAATCAGAATTCATTTCGATGCATGTTATAGCACGTTTGGTTCTGATTGGGAAGTAGCCTAAATTTTAATGTTTACCGTCGTGTTCAAAATATTTTTCAAATTTAGAGGATGCATAGTACTTACATTGTACCGTAAGTAATCCCTTCCTATAATTTCTTTGGGAGGTATAGAAAGTTTTAGTGCATGCACTATACGATTCCGCCTATTCCGTTGTATGTAAGTTTCAATCTTCATTCACTCCGGTAATACAATTATCTGAATATACAGTCATACCCACTGGATATATTTCATGTATTCAGTAAATTCTATTATCACAAAATCTAACATCATATCAAATATGTAAGTATATCTTTCTAAATATGAACCAATTTCTTCATTCAAAGAATCAATTAACTCCACATTTCACAGGTATTTAGAAATACAAATAATGGGTACAGTCGATTCCCGCTAATTCGAACCTCCGATAATGCGAACCTTTTACTAGTTCGAAGTATATGCTCAGTCCCTTGAAAATTCAATACAGTAGGTCTTGGTACATTCAATATTTCGAAGTAAAATCTGTGACTGGCCAGACTACAACACTCGATAATTCTAAGCTATTTTATAAAACTTTCGACGGTTATAACACTTACTATCTAGAACCCTGTAGCTAATAGGTTGAAGCTCACATGTTTTGTGTTGTATTGTAATAAGTAATAATAATAAGTAATGTTGTAAGTAATAATAATAAGTAATAAGTAATGTTGTATTGTAATAATCTCCCCAGTAACGTAGCCACTTTGACGACCATTTGTCTGCTATCCATTCTTTTTGTTTCATGATTCTTCAGGTCAGGCGAAAATATACTTTTATTGCTTTTCTTCAAGTGGACAGTTCTGGCCGCACCTGTTCTCAGCCGTCCATATCTTTCGTTTAACTCGTGGCCTTGCTACACATATGCTCAGTGAGGATGATATGCTATTGTGAAGAAGTGATGCTTAGGATTGTTATCTGGATTGAAAAAGCTCATTTTTATCTCTACGCTACATTAAACACCTAGAAGTATCAAATTCGGACCATGGAAAATTCACAAACCTTACACACAAATTCACGTAGTTCGCTTAAAAAGTTACCGTCTAGTGTTGATACACTTCCCCATTTATTTTTGGACCATTCTTCGATGTTATACTTTGTAATGGCTCTCATATATCGTGGCATGCTCAATAGTTGTGTTTTACCTCAATTCAAAAGCAGCAAGGCTTTATGATTGTGACCATGGACTCAGTGTGCAGAAACATTTTACCAATGACAGGATAATAAGACTTCATTTTCCAAATATCCCGATTTTAACTCCATGTGATATTTAACTATGACACCATTTAAAGAGCGTGGTATATCGAGAGATTGTTGCAAATTTGGAAGACCTGAAGAACCGCATAACGACGCATGTATGGCAGAGCATTGGTTGATTTTTTGCGGTCAGTTGTTCGACATATTGTGTTTTTTGTCTCAACATGTTTTACACCTTAATAGAGGACTAAAAATTGAACAAAATGCTTAACATCATTAAGCAGGTTGTAACCAGTCAACGATGCTTCTTTTGGAATGTATAGTTTGTATTAGGATGCAATGCGCCTCCTAGTTTAAATTGTTCCAACCTAATTTGCGGAAGCTATATCAGCGTATCCTTTGAAATGTCAACCTTTTAATTTGCAATTAACTCAAGCCGTCGTATTCTGTAATCCGAAGCATAGATTATAATTAATGATTCTTTTAAAAGAACCTGATGACTTCTATTAATAAAGCCCAACTGATCATAATAAAATAATTATTAGAACATGTTTATTTACATCAACATTTCATAATATGTTATTTTTAATGTATATGTCTGTCTGTATGTGTTAAGTTTTTTAAAATGTTAATTCAACTGTATTTTATTTTATACTTATTTATTTATTTGCATAATTTAGTCTAAAATATGTAAGTAGAATTATTATTAGTTGATTTCTTATTTTAAAACATTTGATTTTCCCACTGAAAGACCACACACTTCAAAATTTTCTTCTAACATGTGTATAGCTTCTTTGTCGTTTCGCGTTGAAACTTATGTAAATATTAGGGTTAATCTAAATACTCTTTGTCTGTAAATAAAGCTTTGGGTTATTAATGTAAATATGTAAAAATAACGATTTTTGAATTGAAAATAGTAAAGAGAGCTTATGACGTTTTATTTAGTTAAACTATTTTCGAGGCGCTTAGCGAAAAATAGTTATTTTCAAATGGCCTTTACCTTCCTTGCCATTGACAATCAGCCGTTGTCACCTTTTTCGAGAACGTGTGGTGAATAAGAAATGTCCAAACTCTCATTGAATAAAACTGCGCAACCTTCAGTGAGAGAGAATCCAGATCTTTTCAACGCAACATCCACCGCATTTATATATTTGTGTATGAAAGCTTCGAATGATTCGATTCTACTTTACACTAACATCTTGCGGGAAATAATTGCTCACAGAAGTGGATCAATTGATTGTAGAAGTAATCCAACAGCTGTCAACATTTCAGTAATGTCCTGTACACATTCAGCACTGATATAAATGGTTTTTGTGGCATGGTTTTCAAAAATTTCAATTTAATATACAATATTTTTTTAATTTTCTTCCTTTTCAAATATTCTTTTCTCTAAGAACTAATTTTTTATTGCATATATTTAAGTACAACACTTAACAAAAAGCGAAAATTCGAGAATTTTTTCAATTTTCAATTTTAAAGTTTTTACACTGTTTTTGATTTTATAATTGTGAAAGACAAAAACTCCAAAATGTTTGCTTTTTATAAGTACACTCTGCATGATAATACCGGTTTTTTAAAATTATTATTTTTATCTTTCCAGTTTCATTTCTTCAATAGCAACAAATTGCCCATTGCCTTGCCAATCCTTGTTCTTTATTGAATCCCGGAGGATAAGTATTTCAGTACAATGGACAAAGTGCATCTGTTAAGAACATTAGCACTAATATTCTCACTATAAGAATTAAAATGAGTGAAAATCAAAGATAGAAAGAAGAAAATATCAGTGCCCGTACACTGTACGGGAAACCAGTTTAAAGTGTTAATTGCATTTTGAAAAATTAAAGATAAAAGCCACAAAAAACATAAACTATACGATACAAAATCATTATCTACAATCACTTAAGATTTAAAGGAAATTCATAAATAGCAATTATATGTCAAATAACAACATAAAAAATTTCGTAAAATTTATCCACTTTTTTTTCTTAGTTTTAATTAATATTGTTGGTTTGAAAATTTAAAATGAGAGAGAATTTAAACATTGCATTTTATTCGTTAATCTATATTTTTATTTAATAATACTTCCTTTAATATCAACTCGTAAATTCCAATGAGTATTTAAAAAAAATAACAATGAATAATAAGGGACCCGAATTGAATTAAAAAATAATTCTTATTATCAACTTTATTTAGCATGAAAAAAAATCGTTCAACAAATATAGTTATAAATGCATTCATGCATTCATCAATTTGGACTTTTAAAAATCATGTATAGTTTGATAAATTTTAACTTCCCAAATAAAACCAATTGAATTCTCAATTATTCTTAAAATTAATAAATATTCCCACTAAATTTCTTTGTCTCATTTAAATTTCAAAGCTTTCAATCCTAGGTGACATAACATATAATCATAGAGAAAAGCGCTCTAATAGTCATAAAATATACATCGCAAGTCAAATTATATCTTTCAACACACGTGACTTAAGTTTATCTTCAACCTTAGAGCCTTCGAGTCTGGAAGCCACTGATGACACTCTTTGTAGAGGTGTTGATGTACGTTAAATTTGTGGAATTCCTCAAGTTGGTGTGGTGGGGAAAATATAAGAATTGGGTGCCAGTTCAGGTGGCACTTGTTCAAAACTGTGAGGTTCGTTGCCAATAGCTCTCACAATGCTTTAGAGAGCGACTTTAATAATCGCCCAATCACTCAGTTAGAAGGAAGAAAATAATTTATTATTCTTATACCTCTTTTGTATATTCAGAGAAAAGGAAATAATATGAATCATTTTATCATATTGGTCTCTTATAATAAATTCACCTTAATTTTTTTTAAAATTAATTAATCTAGAAATAAAAATGACCAACTTACAAACTAAATACATTTGACATATAATAAGGAAAAGGGATGATATTTACAATATATTTCCAGCGTCCAAGTTCAGATTTTTCTAGAAAGTATGAAATTATTCAAGAAACTATTCCAAAATGAGTTAGACCTTTCATATTAATAAAAATGGAAGCAGTAATCTTATAAAAAAAAAACAGCTGCAAGTGTCGTGAAATCTATTAAAAAAGAAAACGTAGAGCAAATTACAGTACATGAAAAAAAAAACGACTTTTTATATGCCTGCTTGTTTCGCAAAATGCTATAAAAAAGGAGGTATTAAGGTTGCTATGAAAAAGCGCACCCTCCTGAAAAAAAAATAAACAAAAACTTTAAAGATATCTGGTATTTCCCTTGAGATTAGCAAAATAAACTTTATGCGCTTTTTCGTAAAATGAGTAATGAGTTGTGAAATAAAAGTTTATGGATTTACTTTTTTTTTTATCTAACTTCTTCATTTTGAGGCAATTTTTTTTAAAAAAAGAATCAGAAAGAAAAACAAACATTTTTACTACAAAGATTTCTATCATAAGTATTAATTTAAATGCTCTGAAATATTATCGAAATTTTACAATTTTTTAAAATTGCCATTTACAGGAATATTGGACTTCGTATATACCTTTGAGACTTTGAATATATAGACTTTGTATATTAGTTCAATGAATAAAGATTGATAAATTTTAGGAAGAAAAATCTGCTTTAAATTGGATTAAAAAAATGTAAAATTTAATGATTCAAAAGAGAGGTGCGTTAAATTGACATAAAAGTAAGTATCTAAAGCAAACGTCTTTCTCTTATAATTACAAAACCTTTAAACAATATAGTATACGTTTTTAGGGCAAAATTATTTTTAACATAATGAGCAGATTCATATATTTATTAAAACAATATAAAATTATTACAGAAATAATCAATCCAAATAAATATTTTTGAAGTTTTCTGACAAAAAATTATTTTTGAATTAAACCGAATGTTTTTTTCACTTTTTAGAAACAGACATAACTTGTTTTCACTGCGAGTGCTATATTCGAACAGCAAAAACATATGTACAGAATTTCAAGCACTGTATAAATGCCATATCAGTTACGTAACAATTAATATAAAAAAAATATTTTTTAAGTCAACCGACTAAGGTCAACAAAGAAAATTTTTATTTTAGTTACTTTTTATTAAATAGCTGCAATTTTAACACTAAATATTTTAAATTTAAATAATTGCAATATAAATACGTAAATATGTACATATGGATACATATGGCAGAACCACAATATTAGTGACAAAATAGAAAGCGATTTTCCATTTTCCTTTCTATATACTGTGTTGGACTTTTTTTGTGTTTGGCGCAATTGATACATTAATTAAATTTAATTTTTCTAATAAAATATTACCGTAAAAAAGAAATCACATTCTCAGAAATTAGGCCATCCAAGTTGAGATTTGAATCCACGAACTTCGGAATAGAAATCCGACGCGATATCCATTGCGCTACAAGGGCTTAGCAAACGACTGCCCTTTCTATATATACTGTTGGACTAGAAGTTTTGCTCGTTACTACTTATTCATTTTTTTAATTAATGAATGAATTAATATTTGAAAAAACTGCATTAACATCAAGTGTCATCCACTGCAAGTTTTTAAAAAAATGTATCTGAACTTGAATTGAGGAATAGAAAGTGTTTTATTAATGATTGAAAATTTTAACTATATATATATATATATATATATATATATAGGGAGAGAGTGAACTATAGTAGGAATTGAAAACAACAGAACATATTTTCAAACCAGTAATAAAAATTTGGATAAAATTAAACAGGAAATATATTACAACCAATAATAAGCTATTGAAATATGATTTTTTTTTCGGAAACTTTACATTCAAGTACAAAAAACTCGATTTGTAATGTAAAATTAGTCTTAAATTTTTGAATCAATTAAATGAAAATGAATGTATCAAAAAATATGTTTAACACCTGTGGTTGAGAAATTTATTAATCTGATTCTAATTTAAAAAAGAAATAAAAAAATCCACCAAAATAAAGTTAAATTGAACATTATTTTTTAAAGTTGCATTAATACTACCCTTTTTGTCATGTCATCTTTAAACATTTGATGTATTTTTTTTCAAAATAGTTTCCCTGTTGAGACGCACTTAGGAAAAAAATAACAGGCTAAGTTATTTTGTTATTTTTGAGAATCCGAATGCTTTACATGAAATAAAATACAGGGAAGGACCAAAATTTTCCTAACCATGTATTTTTATCGATGTTTGGGAAGTTCTTTTATAATATGATTTTCGCTCAAATGTTGTTTTTATAGCCTGAATATTTGAATACATGCATCACTTTGGCTCAAAATAAATTCACTAGGAGTCTAGAGCCATGTATATTCTAAAATTGAATAATCAGTAAATATAATTTTAGTTTTATTGATTACATCTTGTGATTTTGTGATATGTTTTTAATATAACAAATGAGTTCAATAAAAAAAGACCAGTCCTTGAAAATTTGAAAGCTTAAAATTTCTACTGATATTTTCATTGAAAATTCAAATGGATAAATTAAATAAAAAATTTTAAAAATAATTTTTAACTTTTTTTTTTTTTGCGTTTGAGAGTTTAACGAATTGATCTCTTACATATTTTAACACTGTTTCTCCGTCGCATTTAATCTTAAATAAAGTATTATTTTTCAGTCTTTTAATTTATTTTATTTGAGATATTTTCGCATAAATGCACCACTGTTCGCACTGTATATTTTTAGTTATTAATTACTGTAATCTATTCAAAAAATACATATTTTCTTTTGTTTCTGCTTAAGGTAATTTTAAAATATAGAGATTTTCATCGTCAAAACAGGAAGCTAACTCGATAGCATAAAAATATTGCAAAAAAATTTGTAAAAGCCTAAAAACTCTGAAAAAAGTTATTTCCCATTATTAAATTATATTTAAAAAAAAACAATATACTTCCAGAACCTTAGGTAGCATCTCTTATACCCATTTATGAATTAGTTAATAATTTACATATCACAGGAATTTAAAAAAAAAATTTTTTTCGTAAAAAGATATTTTTATTTTTTTGTTTCAATTCCGGAACAAAAAAAATTTATTTTAACTAGCAGAATCAATCTAATGAACATGGTATTCTTTCAAAATAAAATTTTATAATATTTATGTAAGTTAAATAAAAAAAATTCTGAGACTGCGAGATAAATAAAAATCTTGTCAACCCTTTAATGATAGCATAATTTACAAGAAGCCATAAAAAGGTTGGTTTTTTTATTTAAGAAACTTGCATATAAAAATACGAATATGTAGTTTAAAAAAACCTCTAAAAATAAACCATTTCTAATTGCATTATATATATAGAGTGAGAGACTGGTACTACCATAAAATGTGTAAGGTAGGGAATAAAAAAATGGTCTTTTGGTGAATTATTTTTTAACACTCCAGAAGGGAAGTATCACAGGCATGAGAAAGAGAGGGTGAAACTCTACCCGCCATTTTGACGGGGCAGAATGTAGGGGTTAAGGATTAAAAGTCTGTAAATTTGCTTAACATATTATTTTTTTCACAGAAACCTAAAAATAACCAAAAGTAGGATCGAATTAAAAAGGTTTTTAAACATTACTTATCTATCGTTTTCTTTATGCGAATATTTTCTTCCTGTGGACATTTTTCTTTTCCCGCTATTGTCATAGCGTATTTTTCTTTCGAAGATTCAAGTGAAAGTTTTGAATAATGATTAATTACAATGGTTTGCCCTAAGTGCCTTAAGTCCAATCCTCCGGATCTTTATTTATCACCAACTTGACGAATTATTATCCTCATATTGGATAGAAAACAAGTACAGAAAAATGAGCTGCTGGCGCATTGGCCAAATTTGATTTGCCTTTTGCCAGAGGTGTGGGTTTAAATAGGAGATTATCACTGGGTGGCCATCTACTATCGCTCATCTATTATAAGAATTACAGTGTTTTGTATTTTATATATTACTTTTTAATCTGGATCCAAAACAATTTTTCTTAAAAACCATATGCTCATTCTTAAAGTTTTAGAAACTGTATATCATACTTACGTATTACACTTTTCGACCAATATCGCCAAATTATAAATCTTTGCCAAATGCTATTACCGTATAAGCGAATAAGATCATTGTGTTTGTACATGTGATTAAACAGTTTTTCCATTTTTATCAATATATTCCGACATTTAGCAACGTCTTTTCATTTGACGAATTGGTCGACAGTTAAATATGTAAGTACCTTGTATGTTTATTATCTTGAAATTAACCTTGGAAAAACCAGTTCGATTTTTATATACATTGGTTATAATGCGCATTCACATCCTTTAAAAGCTGTTAGATTGATTATTTTTAATTCAATCAATAGGTAAGAACGACACTTGAGCTAATTTCTTTTATTCTCATAACTTCCTCAATAAGTAGTTTGAGAATTTAAAACAGTAATTGGATTTAATTTGAAGTAGCTACTAATTTTCTATACACAAAAAGACATTTGAATTAAACTATACTTAAAGATGACTAAATAGGCTCAGACGATTAACATCTCTATCTCAGCAGCTTAAATATAATCTGCAAATCTTTTTTTTACTACAAAACATAATAATTTTTATAATTATTTCGTAAAGAGGAATGTACTTAATTTAATTCATTTGTTGTTTTTTAAAAGATTATTTTTTATTAGCAAGCGATCAACTCCCAATGCAATCTGAATTATTTTTTTACAAAATTCTGCTTTAAATCAGTTTTAGCATTTTATTTTATTTACTTTCATGAAAAGGGATATTTTTTTTCCAAAAAATTATTTTTAATAAAAAAGAAACATAAAAAGGCATGCAGAAGAAAAGGAGTGCCATCAAAACAGAGTTTTTTTCCTTCTAATATTAAAAGCAATCTTCATCGTGGATAATTTAATCAAGGTAAAAAAAATTAACGATGAAGTGAATTTTATTAATTTCGCATCTCTTCACAGTCTAAAGAAACCTAATTCAAATTCGCCTGCAGGAAAAATTTCTCAGAATAACTCCCTTACATTTAAATTCAATATTTTGTTGCTGTATTGATCAACCCCGTGTTTCTTTTCACAGGTAAATCTCATTTTATCCGGTAAGTAAAAATCAAAGTTCTTGTTGCTTTTGAAAAGCATACATTATAAATAAATTGAAACGTTATGATTTCGAAAAAAAATTATTTCTCGTCTTTTTGTATGTTTCCCTTTTGTTCACTTTACTGTGTTGAGAGAGCTTAATACTTGAATTATTTTTTTAAATGGCTATACATTACAATGAAAGAATCAATAAATTAAATTTAAACAGAGAAATGAAATTTTAGCTTTTCTGCGTACAGTTGAAAGTTTTATGTATGAATGTGTAGAGTAACAGTTTCATTTGTTTGTTCAAAATATAATAAATTAAAATAATATAATTTAAGTATACAGGAATGTTTAATTGAGTTATTTAATTTTTACATAAATTAAGTAACTCGAGATTAGCAAATTTCAGTAATATGTAATTTAATTTTCCGATTTGTGTAAAATCTCAAGAAATTTTTTAAATAATACAGTGAAATAAAAACATTTATATCAACATTTAAGTTAAATTAAAAAAGCAACAGTTATAAAAAAAGAAAACTTAACAGTTATTAAATGTTTTCTTT
This sequence comes from Trichonephila clavata, assembly GCA_019973975.1. NCBI lineage: Eukaryota > Metazoa > Arthropoda > Arachnida > Araneae > Nephilidae > Trichonephila > Trichonephila clavata. The sequence goes on from BMAO01017386.1 coordinate 81,542, forward strand.
TCTTTTCCTTATATCTTTATATTAAAAATTATTAAACATATAATAAAAAAAGCCTTTGTTATGAAGATGCTTCTATGCTTCAATTTATCCAATAATTTCTTCTGAGTATTTATGATTACTTGGAAAGAGTTATACAATTCTTAAAAATAAAAAACTCTCTACAGAAGAATTTACAGAAATTCGATGCTAATTATGAAACACATATATAAACAAAACATTATGGGCTTAAAATCTAAGATCACTTAGAGAAAATAATCTAAAATAAATTTATGATACTTTCAATGTGTGAAAATCAAAAACTACGATCAAGGGAATAAAATTATTTCCATGGGACTTTTTAAGCAATGACATCAATACACAAATTATAATAGTTAAAATGTTTACAATTATGAAGCAAAGCTGTCTTTTTGCTAATGTTTAAAAGAAATATGTGTAAATATCAATACATATCCATCCATATTTCTTTTCAAAACTCGTAAATATGTTTGGTACTTAGGCATTGTATTGTGGACAAATTTTGCTAAACGAAAAGACATCGCCAATTCAAAAGAAATCGCCAAATAATATCATTATTATTACTTTTCTCGAATTTTGGTGAAGACGCTTTCCATTAATGGTTGTATATCCTGGCATTTGGTGACATATCTGGTTTAAAAAAATTGACCATAGTATAATAGGTAAATTATATATATTTAAACTATATAATCCATATCTTTACACACATTCATTTTTTCTTCAATATATATATATATATATAAGTTTGGAGTTTTGATAGTAAGAAGTATTCAATATGATGATTAAATATTTTCTCATAAATATTTGATTGAAATTTGCTAAGTTTAAAAATTTTATAAGATGTATCCATCTTATAAATTTTAAAATTCCTAGCAATCCTTAGTACAATTTTATGTGATAGGGAAGTCATTGTAGCTCAATTTATCTCCACTATCAGACTTTCATTCAATTCACATTAGACATGTTATAGCAATTTTTCGTGCTTCATAACAGTTTTCTTCCTTAATGGTCCAATATCTCTTTTCGACAGATCTATAAAATTCTTGAAATCAGTAATAAACTACGCCTATAAATTATTTATTTGAACATCGAATCTATTTTGAGGCGTTCGTAAGACTTCAATACTTTGTATCTAAAATTACACTTAGTTTTCTAGCAGATTTATTTGCTATCTAAAAATCAATCTTTTGTCTGTTACTGATAGTTCAGTTACTGAACAAAATTTTATAATACGATATAATATATTTTTATTTTGAAAATTTCAAGGATTATTACAGATTACGTGTTTTCATTATACATTAGAAAATGGACGGCTGTAAAAAATTTTTTTTAACTAGATTAAATAAATAAATTCTTTTCAAAATCTCACTTTTTGTTACAAAGCCTTAGAATATTTTGCTAACCAAAAATAATTTATTTATAAGTACAAGAATAGAAATAATTGGAAAAAAAACTGTGGTTTTTTTTTCTTTCAAAAGTATAGTTTAATAGAAAAAATACCATCAAATACGTATTTTATGAATTATTTATAAATTCAATAGCTATACATTAGTACTATTGTAAGCCTGTCCAAAGCCTCGGACTAGAACTTCTATGTGAATACGACTAAGCAAAACATTACGAATGTACAAACTTTATAGGATTTTTCAATTGATAATAAAATTAACAATATTGAAAAAAAATTTGATTTGCTACTCATGCGTATAGGATGAAATTATGAAAGAAACATTCTTAAAATACTCATCGCGAATCAGATATTCATAAAATCATTATAATTCAACAGTGTGTATTTTTTCAATGAACGCAATATGTACACTAATACGTATCAATTAAAAACTGAAAATAATGCTATAAATTTTTTATATTTCAATAATTTTTGCTAAAAAAATAGTAACTGAGATTTATTTTACGATAATTGTCATCTTGCGATTATAGATTTAATAGGAGAAAAAAAGAAGAAGAAAACCCGTACACTGAGAGCAAATTAAGTAATAGGATTAGAACGAGAAATAAGTAACAATGTGCTGGAATAAAAAGGAAATATTTTTAAGACACAAATTTGTCTGGACCGATCTATAGCCATAGAATTGATGACATTGTAAATCTATCGAAAAAGGCTTGGAATACAGAGTTATATATGTTATATATTATGCCATAACGAGAGATAAAAAAGAAAGTATGGATGGTTCAGTTCTAATAAATAACAAGTAACAATTTTTTGATTAATATAATATTGCTAAGAAATAGCTTTTTAATGAAATTTTAAAAGAAACAAATCAAGAATTGAATATTACGTTACATCTGTTTTACTTTGTTCAGTGTGAATATATCAATATGAATATTGGCATATGTTATATAAATCAATGTATTTACTGATGATTTCCTGGCGTTAAAAGGTAAAAGAGAAGATTTAAAATAGAGAAAAACCAAGCAAAATAACTTAAAAATTTGCGTAGAAGGTAACATGTAGCTTACGAGTAAGGTTGGAAAACGTTATAATTGGATTACGTCTCACGGATTGTCTTCACAATAGCATAATTCATAAAAACTGTGAGATTATATCATCTCCAATCCAGTAATTTCTTAAATGTCTAGATAATGGATATTGGAATAATATTTGGTGGTTTCCCATTGAGGAGCTGAAGTCCCTAAAATATTTCTAGTGCCCGGGATATTTCTGGGATGAAAAATTCAAAACTAATGCATCAAAAAGACTATTTTTTACATGAGGAAATTTTTTTTATTTTCACGTTTACGAACCCGAGGGCAATACCAGACTACAAATAGTGTAATTGGAGATAGTTGGCTTATTTTCAACAAGTGTATTTTCAACTGCATTTATTTTAACGTAATTTCCTAGAAATAGACAATTTCATTACCATTTTCTTGAGAATTTTGGAATCATGAAAGGATTAAGACTCCATATTTAATGACATTGGAGACTATTTAAGTCCCCAAAGGTAAAAAGTCGGATTGTAAATCAGATGCCCAGAAAATTAGATTTCATAGTCAAAAAATTTGTTTTAAAATATTTAATAACTATGTTATTTAAGTTAATTAATCATCCATTAGTATCTCAACTTAGTTGCCTTGAAACCATTAACATCGATGCCAATTCTGTTTAGATGAGGCAAAGTTTACGAAAGATATTAAGCCTTTTGTTTTTTCAACGATTGTACATCCTCTTAGAGAAGAAAAGTTTGTAAAATTAACTTTATACTTTATTTTTTATTCGCAGTTTTTTAGTACCTACATTTATAAGATTTTTTTAATACAGATAAAGCTAGAACTAAAATCAAGAATGCTAAAACACTGCTTCTAAAACAAGAGGTTAAATATTTCACTAACTTCAAATTGTTATTTTATCTTTAATAATTAAAAATTCACGAATTATTGAACTTTAAATTATTTAATGTTAACTGCGCATCCTACACTTTTTCTTGTTCAACAACTGCGATTAATGTAGTGTATCTTATCTATAATCCATTAACCTCTTAAGCAGTTTGCCCACACGCTGTACGGGTTCTCTCTCTTTCTCTCTGACTTTTTCTTTCTTTCTTTGATTTGCGCTTATTTTAAATTATTTAGAGCTAGTATTTTGAAAAAATGATGCACTTTGTCTATGGTACTGAAAATCTTTTTGTCCGGCATTTCCTTTTGTAGTGAAGGTGGGAATTAATATGGTGTTCAGTTATATATAAACAATAAAAAATGTGCCTTTTTTGAAGCATTTTGGGTAAAAAAAAAGGACAGCTTAAGGGGTTAAACAAACTGTTAGCTTCTTATGTTGCCCAGAAAAACTAAAAGATTTAATGTCCCTGCCTCATAATATGCATTTAAGGAATCAGGTTACTTGAGAAAATATTATACAGCAAAGATTAGTATATATAAAGAAGACACAATACTTCATAATTTTTATCATAATACGTTACATAAAAAAAATAACAGAACATGTTATAGAACTTAAAAATAACTGATCTCCATTTGCGGTTTTCTTCCGGAGAAAAAATAGATTTCTTTTTTAAATTATTAAAATTCAATATGTTTTAACGATTATTACCATAAATAAATTATAGCATAAAAAACTAAAAAACGCTTTTTTATAGTTAATTGAACTAAGTTGTAATTTAATATTTTAGTCACCAAATCTGGAATTAGTCGCCAAATCTGAAAATGGGATCTGGAATTAGTCGCTAAATGCGGGATGAGATTTGAAAATGGGAAATCTTTAATCCTGATAATCCTGATCAGGACAATGGAACAAAATTATTAAATTATTATATTGCCATCGGTTCTAGACAAGTGAGCAAAATTTCGAATTAATCTGACTTTTTAAAGTGAGTAAAAATGGAGTTCAAAGATTCCGTTGCATACAAGTGTAGCTTATAAAAAAATGTTAAAGTATAATAAAATTTTATCAATTTTTTGTGTCTGAAAACATTTTAAAATCTTAATATATACTTATTTTGAAGCATACTAAGGTATCATGCGCTACTGGAAAATATACCTAGTATAGTTGTTCTACATGCAGTCATTTAGAATTTCTGAGGATCCATTTGAATTTGACCATTATTAATAATTTCAAATATCATGTACGAGAAGGGATTAACGATTTGATATGCAAATATTGATCCAAATGTGACTAGACAGCACTAATTAGAAAAGTTATTGAGGAGAGCTAGTAAGTGTTTGCCTCATATTTCTAAATATCTCTAATATTTGTGAATACATAGCCATGATTTGATCACTGCAATGAAAATATTTATTGCAAAACATAAACTCCTGTCGAAAATAACAAATGAATTATTTAAAAGAAACTTGGGAAAACACTAAAGGAAAATATTCTAGGTAATGTTTTTAAATGACAATTAAAAACGTAGCAAAATATAGAAAATAAAATTGTATCAGAAACTGCATTAAAAATGATGAAATAAAACTATATTATGTATATACATTGCTTTTGAAATGAATAAGAATAAGAATAAAATATATTTTATATATTTTTTAAAAGATGGAAGGCTTCCTACAAATTAGTAATAAAAAATTGGCAAAGATTCAAATTACTAAAAACTCTAAAATCAAACTAAAAGTAAAATTTTTATTTTTTAAACTGACTGGCAGTCAATAAATGCCCCATATCACAAAAAATAGAACCTAAAAATCCTTCTTTCAAAACCGAAATTAGCACAAATAATACTAAATTGGTAATGATATATATTTCAAACCGTATACGTACAACAACGTATTAGGTTTGATATACGTATCAAAATACTTATTAACATACATCACCACTGTAAAATATCAATAGCGGATCTATGTTTATTTTATTTCATTAACAATGCTGGAACATTTTTATGACATAATTCAATCAACTTTAAATAAAAGGAAAGAAATAAAAATACCGAAGAACACAATCGTTTCTCAAAATATTTTAAATCTAAATTGGTACATGTATCAAATTTTAAACATACTACATTTGCCAAATAATTGTTTTGTATTTTTTCTCATTTTGTCAGTTGGCATATGCAATGGTTTTCAATTACAGAAAATTAAAAAAAAGTCCTTTAAATTACCAAACTAATAATGTAGGTAATCTATAATTTGTATATCTTCTTTTTTAGAAAGAAGTATTTAAAAAAAGTAGTTGTAAAACATAATAACATTCAGAGATATTGTTATATATATATATATATCATTCAAACACACAGATCTACCACCCCTTAAGCTTACTTCGATCCCCAACAAATCGCCTTGGAAGCTCGCCAAATTTTTGATCCATGGTAAATACACAACAAACATTTAATCGTAACCGTACTTTGATCAACATTACAGCCAGTGAAACTTGGAGCGTAATAATCTTGCCTTTATAAGTTCTGTAAATTAACTTCCGAACTGAAAAGATTTGAAGATTAATGTTTCGGGGATTTTGACGGTGGTTTTAATTAAAATTCAGGAACCGTTTTGAAATTCTGGTTTTCCAAGCTTTTCAATCTCTGATACAATTTCTTTTGATGGTTTGTTTTAAACAGAATAAACGACTTGGTTTTGCAGATATTCAAAATGAAAGGAGATAATCATTTACAATCTAAGAAAATAAGTTGTTGTAGAATATGTTAAGATTCTTTTTAAATTTTAAATGAATGCTTAAGATATGAATAAATTAAAAATTGAAATGAGAAAAGTATTAATACTAGATTGTGTCTCAAATAGTTTTAAGCACACAATTATTTACATTTAATGTAAACTTTTTCTTTACATTTAAGCTCTTAATTTTGTTTTTTACAATATTTCCACACCGATACATTTTTTTATTTGATACATACATGTATGACTCTGAAATATAGTGCACACAGCAATTCACTTTTGCATACAAGAAATAATATAAAAAGTTTCATAGATAATGTGTTAATAACATAATGCTAAGTTTATAATTAATGAAAATTAGTATTGTATTAATCTAATTTTTAAGGACCTTATGTGCAATAATCGAATAGTTTATTTTAAATTCATTAAACATTTTATACAAATTAAGCAAAAAATATTAAACCATGCTATTTTTTAAACTGTTTTTTATTTTCGAAAAAGGCCATTGTTTAAAAACAAAATCACAAAGCAAATTAATCTAATATTCTTCGAATTTAAATTATTGTTTCTTTTTAGAAACGGAACGGCCAGTACTATTTACTTTTTACATCTGATTAGAAACGTAAGTACATGTTTTTAATTTATACATAAACTACTAGTTATGGAAAAATTGAAACCGTTTGTTTTAGTTTGTACGCATCAATTGTTGTTCTTGAGGTTATTATTGCATTACTGATAATTGTTTTTCCTCCAAAATTTTGTTCAAGGTTAAGGAAAAATTTAATAGAACATCGCAAGTAATATGTTTTCTACGTGTTTTAAAACTACAAAAGAAATTCTGAGAAAAAATATATTTAAAATTCCCATGATTTATTCTATTCAAAAGTTTTATTTATTACATTCACAATTACTTATATCATTAATATTTTAATAAAAAATTAGAGAAATACACTTAATATTCTCCAACAAGCTGCTAGCTTACTGTTTGTGAAATACATCTACAAAAGGGCAATTTATGCACATCGAAAGACTAGTCATAAACGTTATGAATGCCGACTAGAATCGCAAGTACATGGTTATTGATAATTCCTTCCAAGGTTTCGTAAGTGTTACAGTAAAAAACACTCGAATAGTTTTATGGTAAAAAAACGAATACAGCAAAAGTTTTCATTACACTTAAATACATTTAATACACATTAAATACATTTCAAATTTTATTTACATATTTTACAAGGGTTCTATGTGGGAGCCCTTGATCACATGGCATACATCAATTCTATAGATCAGTGCCTTCCCCTCTTTACTCAACGTGGTACTATCAACTTTATTGAGAGCCTGTGTTATTTTTTCCATGTTATCTGTGTTATCAAAAACTTGGTTTCTTACATATGGCTAAATTTTCTAACTTTGATGCTTGAGTTAGCAGAATTGCATGAAAGGATAACATATGCTGTCAATGATGTTGATAGTACCATATTGACAAGGTTGATAGTACCACATTAAAGCAGGAACTGGACTATCGGATTCATGTATGCTGTGTGATCAAGTGTGCTCATATAAAACACCAGTAAAATATGTAAATAAAACTTAAATTTCTTTTGTGTCCTTTTATGGGTTCTTTTTGGTGTAATTGTCTTAGTTTTTTTTACTAGAGTATTTGAAACCTTGGAGGGATTTAAGAATAACCCTGTTCTTTAAGAGCAATATTATAATTTTTTATTAAACGAATGAAATAATAGATAAATAGTAAAGCAAACCATACTAGTTAAGTAAGATGAATCACACGAATTAATAAAGAATATTTTGAAGTAAAGAATTTATATCAACCACACATACAGACTAAATATTCTATAGAAAAAAAAATTATGTTTACTTGTCAGTTGAATTGTGGACAGTTAACTACAAAATCTTTCAATAGTTCTATTCAACAAACATTTAGGTACTTACGTATTATAGCAACAATCGCCAAGTCTATTAATAACTCTCCAAGTTGGCAACCTCGATTTCCTGTGTGTCGAACGAGCTGAATTGACAACCAGGTGCTTCGTTTCATATAATGTCGCCAATAAGTTGCGATAATACGTACGTACCAACATTTCATTTTTAGATTATAATAAGTTTGAGACAGTATTACGATTTGAAACTTAAAAGCTGGTATTTAAAAAATAATTTTATTCAGACTAAGAAGACTTAGGATGTAAAAAGGCTTTTTAATAATATTTTCACTTAACACACAGTATACATTTAAAACAATAGAAAATTATAGAAAATCTTTCCGCTCATGAATTTTTGTTGTTTAGCAATTCAAGATCAACCTAGACCATCTTCTTTTGCCTTTTAGAACTTTTTGCAATTTATATTTAAAAAGAAGAATGCTAGATGCTTTTAAACTTTTTTGAAACATGAAGAATGCAGTAACGCAGAAAGAATGCAGAAATAGTTCTAGGATTAAAAGTTTTTTTTATTACCAGAAATGTATTCAGAAACCTTAACTGGCAGTTTGCCCTTTATTTTTCTCAAAAAAACATTCAATCCATAAATATGAATAATTATGTATAAATCCTCTCAGAACTAAATAAAGGGCTATAAAGAATGTAAAAATTTAAAACAAAAAATGAAATCAATTTTGTTTTTATCAATTACATGCAATTAAATTAATTTAGTTAGAGAAATATATATTTGTAATGATTTAAATAATTGATGATTAATTTGTTTTAAATAATTAAAAATTAAGAAAGATTTGGCTCTGTCTCTAATCTTAAATGCTATTTGTTTAATAATATAAATTAGAAAAGTGACAACCTGTGGATGAAGAAGACAAGTCATTCAAAAGATTTCTAGTAATAAACAAAAGGGTAATGAAAATATTTAAAATTGACATACAATACTAATTTTTTATTCGAAAGTCTATTTTGTTTTCAAAATTAAGTATGAATCTGATGCTTTAGGTACAGTTTTAATAAAAAAATGCATTAGTACCGATGTGGGCTGAGGTTATTAACTAATTTATAAAACAAATCAGTATTTAAATAAAGAATATTTCTCCAACATTGAAATTTTAAAATTACACGCATCAGCATACAGGAGTTGTGCAATATTTTTGTTTGAGATTTTTAAACAAAAGATCGAAGGGTAAAAAAATTTCTATGAAAATTTTTTCAATGTTAAAAAGTAGTTTAAAAATCCTATTAACTCTGGAAATGACTTTTTTAAACAACGGGATTTTTAGTAACAATAAAATTTAAGTATAAAAACTTTGTCTTGTTCTGAGCTCTTTCTTTCAATTTTTAAAATTCTATGAATGTTATTTATTTGTTAAATTGTTCCTACATTTTTTCTCTAAATTCTCTTTTTCTTTACTTGTTATTTTTATGTTTACTTGAGTTAACTATAGCAGTTCTTAATTACTCTTTGTTTTCACAAGTCAAATTTGAAACTTCATTAATTTATTTTATAATTAATTGTAGCATTTTATTCATTTTATTTGTCTTGAGTTAATTGAATAAATTTCAATTCTTTATTTGTTTTTGAATTAACAAGAGAAATTTTATGCAATTTTTTTTGTAAAAAAAACTTGCTTGAAATAGGGAAAAATAGATTTCGTGGAAGGTAATTTAAATAGGATAGAATTCTTATAAAACACCATTCATTATGTCACTTTCATGATGGATGCATTGCAACGCCTTTTTTTCCTTAGGCTCTAACGGTATCGGAGAGGTTATCTGACGATGTGTATTGAAATGGAGGTTTCTGTGTCATCAATTTTATATTTATGCAAAGGAAAGTAGGCTTGATGATTTATATTTATTTTGCGTTTCAAATATTAGAATACCTAATAGGAACCTCCGGTTTAAAAAAGAAGTAAAGTGGAATAATGCTGGCTGTAAAACAGACAATCTTTATATAATTTCTTATGTAATTACTTATTTAATATTAGGAGTTTTAGTCGAAAAATAAGTTTTCCTGTCTTCTGTGGTCAGAGTTGGGTATGAATTTTTCCACATAAGTACCAAATACATTGAGACATTTGTCATACCGCTTGATAAGCTTCAAAAAGCCCTCCAAGAAAATCTCAGGGCTTTGCATATGGAAGAAGTGTGTAACGGCTATGGGCGAATGACGAAACAGCAGGTGAACGCGCAAGACACCGATACACCATTGGGTAGAGGTCGAACGTGATCAAGCAGATGGATTCATGAGGGGGGGGGGAGCACGGGCTTCTCAGATCTGCCGTTATGTTGTTGCATGACAATGCGAGACTACACTCGGTTACGGCAACGTAAAACCATATTACAACTCTTGGTTGGGAACGCCTACACCATCCACCGTACACTCCTGTTCTCATACCCAGTGATTTTACTCTGATTCCGACTTCGAAGAAGAATCTCGCCGAAAGGCGCTTTGAAAGCAACTCTGAAGTCAAACAAGCCGTTAGACGCTTCTTCCGTATGCAAAGCCCTGAGATTTTCCTGGAGGGCTTTTTGACCCTTATCAAGAGGTATACAAATGTCTCAAATTACTTTGTATTAATATAAGCGTTTCTCAAACTGTGAGGCTCGACGCCCTAGGGAGGCGTGATAACTTTAGAAGGGGGCGCGAGCACACACATATCGAAAATAAAAATTTAAAAAAAATTAATTTACTGGAATGAATTAAAACAATTTTTGAAATAATAAAAAATACACATACACCCTAATATGTTTGCTTAAGACAAGAGTTTATCCATGTTTTCGTTAATCTATTGCCGTAAATACTTAATACTGTGAATTGCAACTAAAGCTTTAATTATAAAATGTACAATCGGAGTAGATTCGATAGCTATAGAAGTATCGACTCGAACAAGACTAACTGGAATTCTACGAGGTACAGAACTTCTACATGTTTTGCCCTGATGTCCGATAAGTTGCCCAAACTCACACAGACGTTCGCGAGAATGCTAGATGTTTTGGATATAATAGAGAGCAACATAGACCACAGACTATTTTTCTAACGACATTTCTACTTTTAGAAATGGATGATGAAAGAAATATATCTTTAATTAAATATCATTTTGCAATCTGCTCCAATTTAAAAATTAGTGAAAGGAAAAGAAAATAATATGATAATTACTTTATTACTCAAGAGTAATTTGCTTAAGATATATATTATTTAAAAGTAACACACACACATACAAAATTTAATATCTATCTTGTTAATTTGTACGGTTTATAATTAAGTTCGTATTGTAGCTTTAGCGCCAAATGCATTATTATTGAATTCAACACATTATTATTGTAGAAGGGGTGCGATAAAAGTTATGATTGAAAATTGGGTCACCAATAGTGAAAGTTTGAAAAGCATTGACTTATATGGAAGTATAAAGTTATGTCTTATCTTTAACGTCTCATTCTATTTTTTGACTTTCATACACAACTCTGAACTCAGTCGACTGGGGAAACTTATTTTCCGATTCACCCTCGTACTATTCGTTTTACTGAAAACAATTGACTGATAATTATCTCAATAACAACATAAAGCCATTTCATATCCTAAATCCTCAAGATACAAGTAAAGTTATGGGGTGTTAGAAAAGCATGGCTACACTTTCAAATTTTAATTACAAATAAACAAACAAAGATATTCACTAACGGTTTTTTATGCTCCATAAGAAAAAGGGAAAGTTTTTTTACTATGTTTTTTTACTCGATTTCAATATGCGCACCATTAGTCACGAACAACTCATGGAGTCCAAGCGAGTAACGTCATCTCAGCCTCTATTAGGGTGACCAGAATTTATTTTTGACAATACACTACCTATCGTCCTAAATCTTTCATACGACATATATATTGGAGATTTTGAAAGTGGATGCTTACAGGAAGTCCAAAATTTAAGCTGTACCTGAGTTACAAATTTAAATCCGATAAACTGGGCTACAACTTGCGTTTGTTCTTGTGGTGAAGCCATTTTGAAACGAGAATGCTGCAAAACATGGACGTTGTACCATCTTATTTGCATTATATTAAACAGAATTTTCTTTACAGAACATAGAAAAACATAAGCGAAAATCTTTGTTCATTTTTATATCATTTTGGAAGTGTACAGTCATACTTTTTTGACACCTTATATTTATATTGAACAAAGAATGATTTTTTAGTTAGATGGGTGGCGTGGTTGGTTTGTCGCTGGCATTCTGGACATATGGTTGCGGGTTCGACCCCGCCCCAAGTCGGTGGATTTTCATAATACAGAAAATAGACATCGGGTTTGTCGCATGATTATACGGCATGTGAAAGATCCCTAGAGTGTCTGTTTGGCTTGGGTGCTCTCGGTTAAATTAAATCCTGGTACAGGTTTGCTTTGTCAGAGCTCAGGTGCCTGACTCTGGGGAGGAAACTGGGTGTCAAAAATACTCGCGGTAATTGGCATCGCCTATATCATGCCGCGCTAAAAAGTGATACTAACTACTGGGTCTGGGAAGGTTAAAGTACCAATGCGCAGCCCCATTGGGGGAAAAAAGAATGATTATTTAAATTCTTAAGTAATGGAGTCTATTGAGATATTTTTGCTTGTAACTGTTTGTTGGAGATAAGTTGCTTGAAACTTCGAATAATATTTAAAAAACTTAACTACCCATAATTTTTTAGCTGTTGGGATACATATTTAAACCCATTAAAGCATAAGATAAGACTGAAACCAGAAATTGAAATAACCCATTAAAAAGAAGAGTAAATAAAAAAGATATGATATTACTTTCCCCTTTAATTGTGTTTTAAGTTTCTTGTGAGCATAACTATGACAATAAGAAATTTGATAAACTGAAGAATCTTAAGATTATTTATTGATCTATATTTGTTTTAAAAAACTCGTCAATAAGGCGATAGGATGCAGAAATAATGATAATTCTTTCCTTTTTTGAAAAAAAAAATTTAAATCATTCTACAAGAATGTTGATTACAATGAATTTATGGTATTGAAATTACTATAAATCCCATCTTGTATACAAATATCCAAAAAAGTCAACCATTTCATAAATTTAGTAAGAGTAAGATCTGATACTCTATATCAACTTTTCTTCACAAATAACCTTTTCAGTACAAATAAAAATATAAAACATAATTTTAAATTTTCTTGTAAAAGCTTACAAATAAAAAACATAATCTTAATTGTTTTGATAAATGTGGAAGGAAATTTTTAAATCTCAAAAGAAAATACTTTGAAATAAATTGAACATTTAATGAAAGTTTCAACACATTTGAAATGCGTCAGACATTTACAAAATTCAAACTGTGTTTCTATTTGTATCAAACGAAATACTGGTCTCTTATTTGACACTTAAATTTAATAAGTATGCTATCTATAATTATGGTTAATATAAATTATATAGTTACTCACAGTTTTAATTACACATTGATTAAATATAATTCAAAAATTTTATTGTATTTATTGCAAAATATTAAAGAAGTTATTAATGAGTTTTTTTATTCAATCAGCTATTGTAATATTTAATGAGTTTAAACACACAGTCACGAATTTTAATTTATTAAATTTTGAAAAAAATCATTGAAATTTATTTTTACTTTTACGAAATAAAGAATAAGTTAAACAAGAATTAAACGTTTTCACATGCATTGACATTCAATGAACACAGAAAAATTACAAAGAAATTGTTCATTACTTCGTTATCACTGGAGCCTAACGCATATCAGATACTTTCTCGTCATTCTTTATACTATGAATACAAAAATTGACTAGAAAAATAACGTGATGTTTTTTAAAGAACTAGAAATATATATATTTTGCATCTTTTGACAAATGTTTGAGCAAAATACAAAAAATAGTTGTTTTGCATTCATTTCACCTCAGATTCAGAAGTGTAACTGACAGTTCAGTTAATTGAATAATAAAATAATTTTCAAAAGGAAACATTACATATAATTCAAGATATATCTATTATCTAATGAGTCATCAAATAAGAAGAATATCTATCTATAATGATTCATGCAGAAAAGATTTTAAAAAAAAAGAATACGAAAATAGTCATACCTCTGATTTTCTCTCACGACGCAGAACCACGACTTGAGTAAAAAAGTGGAAAAACACCGGCATTTATTTTATATATATCCAAAAAAGGCGTGAACTTCTAGCGAGGGGGCAAGCGACCCCCTCTCCTATCTGGAGCCCCCCTCTGACGAGGGCCCGTCGAAGAGCGTCCGCGAGTTATGGGGCACCTGTCGCATGAGCTGGAACCTACGCAGACCCGTCCGGTCCCTCTTGAGCAAAGGTTCTATGGGGTACTCAGGCGAGGAGGGAGGACTGCACCTGCCCAGCAGGGGCATGTCCTGGCCCTCCGAGCAGAATCTGCCCTTGAGGCTGCCGCTGAACTCGGTCTCGGCTGTGTCACTGTCCGAGAGTCCGTCGCTCTCGATCGACGCCAGATAGCGGGGTTCCAGCTGGAGTCGCGGCGGTGGGTGGCACTTGGTGGTGTTGAGGACGTCCATCTCGAGGGTGAATCCGGCGTCCGGGGTGCATCCGTCCGGGTCCAGGATTTGGATGTCCTGTGGGGAGGGCACGTCGAAGAGAGGGCTCAGGAAACTGAACGTGCTACTACTGTTCTTCCTCTTCTTCTTCTGGCGGACGGCCACGCGAAGGGGCGGCGACGAGAGACTGGACGAAGTCTCCGTCGGCGAAACTGGCAAGGGTAGAGGTGGCCTCGGCGTGTTGGGTCCATTCGGTAGGGCAACCACCTCAGCGACGGTGACCACCTCCTGAAAACCACCTCTGTTCGAGTTCTTTGTAGGCGGTAAGTCGAGGCTGAAAAAAGGCCCATTACAGGGCTCTGCCTTGGCAATAAGCTGCTCCGTGCCCTCTGCGTCCGAAGGCCTACGATTACGGGACGCCCTGGCGTCCGCGTCCTCTTGGGCATCAATGAGAACGCAGGCGGCTACGATCATCATTCCCCCTAGTCCCATGAACACAGGCCCCACGTACGTGAGGTTGTGGATGTGCAGCTTGAGGTGCTCGTTGACCACGTGCACTGTGGTGTTGGTTTCCTCGTCGAGCTGCTCCTGGACGGCGAAGGTGTCGGCGTAGAAGCCGAAGACGGTCATGCCGACGCCGATGGCGATGAGAAGGACGCCGCCACTCAGCGCCTTGAAGCACAGCCAGATGCAGCGACACGAGATGCAACTCTTCATCTTCGCCAAACCTGCAATAACCAGACAAAAGAATTCTGTCAAGGGAAGATTCAAGCCATGCTTTGCACATTTCCATTATATCAAGAAATCAAAACAACATACAACAGAAAGGATTATATATAATTCACAATTACCAGTGACTTAAAAATATATAATTAGAATTAATTACATTGTGAATTTTTAACATTTTATCGGTTAGCTAACAATATCTTCTTTAAACAATTGTTGTATATTAAACTACGAGAATAGGTTTTTTGTGAAGTACTATAGTATATGTTCGTTATATAAAATTAATTTTACAATCCAATATAATTTACTGTTCTACATTGTCACAACAGTTATGTAAAATTTATAGAAATAAATCTTTCTTACTTTTCTTTTGTGACTAAAGAAACACTTAATATTAAAGTAAATTGCATTAAAAGTATTAAAAGTAAAATAAACATTACAAGCAAATAAAGATTAAGAGGAGTATAAATGTGTAAAAGAATTTTATGCTACGTATAAATCAGCGTTTCTCAAACTGTGGGGAGCGCCCCCCTAGGGGGACGTGATAACCCTACAAGGGGGGCGCAAGTATATCGAAAAGAAAACAAAAGATTATTTTAAAAATATATTAGTTTACTGAAATGAAGCAAAACAAAATACATTCTGACAATAAAAAAGTACACATTTACATTAATATAATACACTTATAAAAGTATCAGCACTGCACAATATGCATCATAATTAATATAACAGTACTAAGAACAAGTTTATAGTAATTACCAGTGATCCTATGGCATGGCATAAAATTATAAACAAAACTTAATCCTTATCTTTATAATTTGCATGGTGTTTATAATTAAAGTCGTTTTGCAGCCTTACGTCAAAGTATATTATTATTGAATTCAATACATTGTTATTGTATGGAAGGGGTGAAAATTATGATTGAAAATTGGGCCACAAGTACAAAAAGTTTGAGAAGCACTAGCATAAATACCATTTAAAATGCCCCTTTCAAAACACTGCTCATTGTGTTGTAATATAAAATTACGATTTTCAGTTTAAGAAATCGTAATAAAAAATTAAAAACTGTAATTATATAAAAAAGCGTCTTTAAATTTGCACTAAAATATTCCTCTTATGTAAGAAAGTAATGGATTAAGAAAGGTTTATTTCGGAAACATCAAAAATAAATTATTTGCTACCCTTTGATACGAAAATTAGTCCTGAAAAAAATAACCAACTGGAAAGAGTAAAACAATACAACAATCCTGAAAAAAATTATTACTTTTTATACTTTAAAACTCAGCATCCACCATTACCAAAATCCTCACCTATAAAGAACTTTCAAATCATATATCTCATTTCGTTAATAAAGATTCCAAAAAACTAAAACATTCATATATGCTTTCAAAAAGGTGAAAAAAACATTTCAAAACGATGCAAACTTTTCCATTACTCAGCAAAATATAAAATAATGGACCAATTGTCCTTCCATAAAGATCGATAACTTAATTCTTATTAGCAACATTCACACAAACACATTTGTTTATTTAGGTAAACAGAGATTACAAACCTATTCTCAAGCAAATAAACTTTTGCCCAAATAAGCAGCTTAACACGTTAGTGTCATAAACTCTCCAAAGAAAAATCACAATATTCTACGGACATTCTACATATCAGATTAAAGAGAATATGATAATAGGCAGCACCACTGCACTCTCCCAATCTCATATTTAATCTACAAGTTCCCACTCAGCCAGCTTATCTGATTAAAAGCCACTCCTCAGAGACATTCTCTCCTCTGTGTTTAAACTTCTATTATATTAATTGCAGCATAGAGGAGATTAAGAAATTAAATTTGGCCTCTTTATCTTGATGGAAGTGCGCGCTTTTGCAATACAGACAGCTGTAACTCATTTAAGGGGGAGATGGGAAGAATTTCAATAGCTCATTTTTCCCTGTGAGGTTTTTAGATGCACGGTATCGGTCCGCAATGAAGGTGTGGTAAATCGTTGGCTAAGAGTTTTATTTTGAGCTGTTTTTGATAGGAAATAAAAGTTCATTAAGTAAGTTTTTTTACAAATATGAATTGTGGGGAAAATGTTATTTTCAAGTATAGAAGCAAAACTTTTTAATCTGAGAAGAAAACTTAACACAAAATATAATTGGACTATTTTTACGTTTAATAAATGCAATGGTTTTATAATGAAGTTGACCATAAAGAAATGTATCTAAATCTATTTGGAAGTAATATAGAAACAGTTTATAGTACATTTCCCCCCTAATAATGTCGAGAATGAACCTGAAGGGAAAAGAAAATAAGCCAAATGTTCTCAATACTAAGGGGGAAAATGTTTCATAATTGTTTCAAGACTTAATTCCAATCGGATCAATTTTAAGGAATGCTTTGGAACTTTCTATCCCCTTCTTAATTGGATTTTTTTATCCCCCCCCCTCTTTAAAGGATTTTTAATTGCTGAAAATTAATATATTTTCTATCCTAAATTTAAAAATGCAAAATATTTTTGTCTGTAAGCAGTTTTTTGTTTCACTTTCTGATGCTCAAATACATGAAGCCTGTCCACTGATCGCCTATTTTACTTGCAATGCAACCGAGTTTTAAATTTAAAAAAATACACTCTACTACTAGATATATTGCTTTTCAGTCGTTGTGATAAACATCTACATGAAAATAATTATTATCAATATCCCAAGTTTTTTTTTGTAAAACTCTGAAATGAGGAGGAAGGTCACACTATTTTTTTCTGACCAAATCTTTACCGAGCTCCAATCCTCATCTTCTAATTCACTACATACATTATATTACTTGAGATATCAGAACTAGTATTTTTCAAATGAAAAATATTTAGCTCACTGTTTCCGAAATCACTCTTTGAATCCATCATAAAAGCTACTTTGACTAGCAAAAATAACACTAATGAAAACGAAATTACAGAAAATACAAAAGGATTTTGATTTCATTTCATAGTGAACATTTTTCCTGTGAAAATTGAGAAGTAGAATTAACTACACCCTTTTTATCGTAGAAATATTCAGAAATACAAAAAAAAATCATGGAATTTAAAAAATAAAGGAATTCAGTTTCTAGGTTGAAACTTTTCTCTTTGCCGCATGATATGCGACGCCAATGGGGCCAGTTTATGACGGTCACATGATAAAGCAAATCACGTGTTAACGACTTAATTCAGAACTGATATAAAACCAATTTGTACTTGAAGTTATATTTGTAAAATTTATAAAATTTCCTAATCGGTAAAATTACTCAAATAAAAAATTCATCAAAGAGATTTTATATATAAATTCTTAAAAAAATCTTCTGTATGCGTGTAATTTTAACATAAATATATTTTGCTCAGTTATGCACGTTATTAATGTTAACAAATATATGCTTTTTAAAAGAATGTTTATGCAAAAAGCAAAAGTTGGCAACCATGAAGCACATGAACTGAATAGCTGGAAACACATGATTGCATTTATCATATGATTATGACGTCAAATGAATTTACGATCTAATTGGCTAGAAACATATGTTTGTCATTATCATGTTGCTATGACATCACATGAATTTATCCCATCGTGCGGTCACAAAAACGCCGCAGATATGAGATGTGACGCCAAACAAGAAGGTGTAAATGCATATTTAGGGTAATAAATTCATCAGCAGGATAACAAAAGAGACAATTTTGCTAAGAATTATATTTCATTCACCAAAAAAAAAACAGATAAAATTTGATTGAAAAGCAAAATTTCATATTATAACGATGGGTTTTATGTGTATCAGCAACTGATAAAATCAAAGCAAAATAATGTACATTTACTTAAAAAACAGGTAAAAAAAGAACTATATAGTAAGAGTAGAGAATTTATGGAGGATATTATTAAACTTTTAACCACTTAAACTAAACTTACCCAATTAAACTTAAACCACTAAAACTAAAACACCCACTGTGTACTTCCAAGAAATATTGAAATTAAATTTCTTTTGTTAACACAAATAAAAATACAATGAATTTATCCAATTCGGAGAATTTATCACGAAAAAAGCTTTTACATAGCTATATTTAACTTAAATTTTATGATGCATTGAAATTTTACTTAATTGATTTAAATTTCTTACTGTATATTTTGCAGCTTTATTTTTAATTTTGGAACACATATTTCACTAAGGATGCAAGATTGCATCCTATTTTAACAGTTCAAAGACCTGATAATAAAGATAACTCCCAAGGGGAAGCTTTAAGTACTCATGGTGGAGAGAAGTTCTTCAAATTCTTACAAGAAAATTAATCTATATCTGTGATATAACCGTAAGAATAAAAAAAGATATCAAAGTACAAAAAAATCAAAGGAATCTAAACATGGCTAAATATCTTATAATTATTCATCTAGAACTACTTTTAAAGTTGCTGAATAACAGAGTTAGGAATTACTCGCAATTATCCGAAAGCATAAAATAGAATAAAATCACTTTCAACATTTTAATAAAGAAGCTTAATAAATAAACAAAGTTAAATGAAATAAATTACTTTCAAAATGAATGATTAAATATGGACTATTTGATTAACTTTTGTATTGGAATTTAATTTAAAAAAAAACTCTAGCATTAAAAATAATAAAACAAAATAGATCATTTAGCACAAGATGATCTTAAAATTCCCTTTTAAATAGAAAATCGATCGAACATCATGGAACAGATCTTTACAGACATTGTTTTAATTTAATAACATAAAAAGTATTAAAAAATATATTTACACATTTTTTGAGAAAGCATTAGTATAGTATAACTTTTCTCATAATTAAAAGAATTAATTAATTGGACAGTAAAAAATACAAAACATGCTCTATAAATTTTATTACAAAAGAGCTTAAATTAAAGGAGACTTCATGATTACAAATTTTAGTTTCAGTATACTAACTCAGATTTATAACGATAAGAAAACGATTTTTTTCTAAAACCTTAGTTTTTAATCATTACATACTCTAAAAGGACAGAAAAACTATATTAATACGAAATATGTCCTTCTGTAGAAGAAATGATCTCTTCAACTCGTCTTAGTGTTAGCTTCACTAGTGCAGCGCCATGTTCTTAATTTCATCATCATGGAACCGCACTTGGATAGGACTTTTTATCGTTTGTTCTGTTGTCCTGCAACTCATCTTAGCGAAACGATTCTAGATAATATGCCCTTTGTCTCAGTAGGATTTAGTTCTTGTGAATTATTAGACCGATTAAGCACTTTTATTTTATATTCCCGCATAAAAAACTGGACTAATTTCGAATTGTGACAAGAAATCAAGTCATGTTCAAATGTTCCATCAAATATTTCCATGGTTGCAATAATTCTACTGTGTAATATTTATATGACTCATCATGGCTTTAAGATAACTAAGCTTCTAGTGCCATTTGTTGTGAAAAACCCCAAAACATTTGTTTAGAAGGGTGTTTCACAGTCTGTCGGTATGGTTCTGGTAGTAAAGCTTCATTTTCACTGTCTAATGGCACCTAATTTGCATCCCTGCACAAATAAATGTGTCTCATCACTGAAACGCGCCTTTTTCTAGTCGTTAATAGTCCAGGATCAGTATTTTTTTAGCCCAAACTAAACGTTTTTTCACCTTTTTCTGAACTGGAAATTGCTTCTTCCTCAGTCTTGTTGCCTTTCGGCTAACTTGCAAAAGCCTTTTCCGTGTAGTTGAATCACTTCAACACCATAATCCCGTAAACCCTTCGAAGGTCTTTGCTTATTATATTTGGACTTATTTTGCTATTTCTTATTAGAATTTTATCAGTTCCTGGAGAAGTTTTTCGATGGAGTCCACATTTTTTTCTTTTTCTTTTTGGAAACGTTGTCCCAGAATCTTGAAATGTTCTTAAAATTCTTGAAATACTTAAGTTACCCACCCCAACTACCATAGCTGTATCTCTCATAGTTATAAAAGTGTGTCATTATGAGTGATTATTTTAGAACGCTTCTTTAGAGTAATATCCATCTCAGAACAAGTAAAGGTAATACGTGCTACAAGGAACGCAAAATTGCAACCAACAGCTGCAACACTTAAAGGCTCACAACAGGACAATTAAAACGCCAAAACCAATCAGACGGGTACATTATAGTCAAAGACGATCAATCGCATTACCTCTATGCAGATATAACCAATTTAAGGGAATTCGGGACATCACTGATAATCACACACCAACTCAGACAGAAAAAAAATGCTTGTCCCAATTAATTCGTACAGTATATATATTTTCTTAATGAAAACTTTTAAGATAAAAGCAGGCTGTATCAAGATAAAAAATAAAAATTACTAAGATAAAAAAATATATCAAAATATGTGTGTTTCCTTCATTTAAAACTGGGAAAATTAGAGGAAACTTGTAAGAAATCTTATCAATAAAACTTGATACAACATATATTTGACACTAGTCATAAAGCATAAATAAAATACACAAAGATTTTGAAAGAAGTTTTTTAGAAATGATGGGGAAAGTGTGTTTTAAATTAAAAGTTAGAGAAAGGTTTATACTTGAAAGGACAAAGTCTTTTTCTAGTGAATGTGCTGTAGTCTGTATTTTACGTAATTTTTTTAATAATTATAAAAATTAAGTTGAAATGTAAAAGGCATAATTTTCCATTTTCTGTATTTTTGTTATAAATCTATTGATGTATATAGTCATTATAGTGAATTAATATCTGATTTAATTATATCAGAAAGCAATATAGTATAATATTAGTTCCGAATTCTACTAAAAAATATTAATACAAATTACTAAGTCGATGGAAAAAAATAAAAGTAAAATGTGATAGACATTTAAAGCATTTTCCTTCAATGTACAACTTGAAAGCTTATCATAAAAGCTTTTGAAAAAAAATATTATTAAGTTTACGTGCTGGGGAAATTTCATAAGAAAAAGTGTCTAATTTAATAACACGGGTTCTTTTTTTTTTTAAAAAAAAAAAAACGTTCATTATTTTTGCGAGTAAAACAATTTTCAACAATTTTTGCTTTTATAAAGTTCAAGAAAATCATTTTAAATTATGAAATTTTAAGACAAAGTCCATTAAATATTTCAAAAATAAAATTTCAAAATATTTTTCAAACGTAATTAATTGAGTTTATTTGTAAATAATTCATATTAAGAAATCCTTTTCAAAGAATTTATGCCATTTTATTTCGAACGGTTTGTTTTTCAAACTAGTTGAAATCTTTTTACTTGTAATACACAAATAAGAGCAAAATTTATATAAAAATCTCCTCAAAAGCATTATATTTATAAAAAAATTTCATTATTAATTAATGACTGTGTTCAAAAATTTCCAATGAAGCAACTACTTGACAAATAAATAAATTGATAATTTTCTATTAAAATTTATAAACATCAATCAAGGATCCACAACATAATCAAGAACCAAAAAGATATTATCTTATTTATATTATATTTTACGGAACAAGTTAATTGAAAATTTCTTGGGGCACAGAACTATACTGAAAAGTACCACTAATATAAAACACCTTTTAAAGTATTAAAAAACTTCTGTAAGAGCAAATGCTCTGTATACCATATCAATATAAAATTCTTTCTACAAATATATAGCATTACTATTTCTTGATATAAATGATTTTACTGAGAAATATTTCTTGATTAGTACATGTCGTAACGAGTATTATTAAGGCTCTTCTTCCAATCCTCTTGGGTAAACTATT
The DNA here is from genome assembly GCA_019973975.1 of Trichonephila clavata. Taxonomy (NCBI): domain Eukaryota; kingdom Metazoa; phylum Arthropoda; class Arachnida; order Araneae; family Nephilidae; genus Trichonephila; species Trichonephila clavata. The sequence continues at coordinate 104,531 of BMAO01017386.1, forward strand.
CTTTAACTGTGATTTTTGTTTAAAAACCGCTTTCTCCGGAGAGATGACTTGATTTGAGGTAAATGTAACTACTATTTAAACCCTGACGCTGGGTATGTGAGGTTAATGGTCAATCGTTTAGATCGTTGAGCATGAAATCTAAGAATAAGAAAAGATGAACTGGGATTGGAAGGTCGCGCGTCCTGAAATTAATATTCGTCGTAGAATCCACCTGGAGTTGTGGAAGTAAATAACCTTGGAGCTGACTGAGCTATCGGAGCTCGAGAAGGATTGTCACAAGGAACTCCGACTGAAGCTAAGTGATTTTCAGTAATTTTATATATCCGATTAAATGATAGAATTTCAGATTGCTCCCAGAGTTAAGCTATAAAGTTGTATATTTCACATAAAATGTTACAGATAGAATAAATGCAGCTATTTTTAAGACCCTGTCAGCTTCTTCTTTTAATTCTCTTACACTCGTGATCTTTGAGCCGCGACAATGTTAATTATCAATTTTAAAGCTAGAGTAAAATGAATTTTAAGTTCCGTTTTGCAAGTGGAATCTTAATCGCGACAAACCAATGAAAAAAGTATTTTATCATATATACAAATTTCATATACGTTAAGTTTCTTTAGTTCTTTATAATAAAAATATTTTAAGTTCTGGATGACTTTTTAAAACTTGAATAAGTCTTCCAGAAAAATTACCTTTTTAAATATACGTGACATTTAATTTAAACTAATGGAAAGTAAATCCATTATCAACTAAATCAAAATACCAACTGAAAAAGAAAACTTTCATGAAATTAGCTCTGTTTTCTCAATTGATTGAAACCTACCATAAAAAAGTGCTTTCGTCATTATCCAATAGAATTTTTTTTAGGTAAATTCATTAAACCTCTATCATTCTTTAGTAATTATACATTTTTCGGTCTTTCTTTTTGTGTGCAAACAAGAGAAAAAATAGCTTGGAATTTTAAACACAATTGAAAAAGACAAGAAAAAAATGAATAAATTCCATAAAACTACTTCTTTTATTTCTTCAAGCATTATCTGGTTAATTTATTACACAATCACTGAGAGAAAAAATGAAAATAGTCTTCAGTGGAATCAATACTTTTTAAACGTTTACAGTTATAAAATATATAAACTACTCTTACGTGCATATTATCAGGAAAAACCTCACAATTAAGCATGCAATTATTGCTTTAATTTTATTCTGACAATAAACTAGAAAACAATAATAAAAAAAATTAAAAACATTATATTTATAAAGTAATTGAAGCATCAATTTTCACTATTCTTTAAATGAAATGTTGCTTATTTCTTTTAAGAAACAGGCATTTGAATTTCTAAAAAAGTCAAGCATTTGTCATATAATTTCTGATGTTAGGAGCTTTCTTATTTTTTTAATTTGGAAAATTACATAGTATATATAGAAAGAGTTTAATACATTTTAATTTCTTAAATTGAAGCATTACATTATATAAATGACAAATATATTTACAACTGCTTATATTTTCATTCATTTCTGGTGAACTTTTAGTTTTTGGAGATATTTTGACGAATTATGAGCCATAAAATTATTTTACGTAGAGCTAATTTAAATGTTCAAATTTTTCTTCCAATTCTGTATGCTATAAATTTATAACATTCCAATGGGAAATTTATTGCTAGTATAGTTTTATCAAAGCTTTTGAACATAAATTTACTATCAGTTCCATGGAGGGTTGGAAATAAATAAAAATTCTTTATAATTAACTTAAATAATCTTATAACCGTAAAATCTATGCAAGAAAATAATCATAATGCACAAAAATTAAGATAAAGTATAAAAACAATAACGCATAATTGGATAATTTCTTGATAATATACATGTATGTATATACAGTACATACTTGAAAAGCTATCCCCATATATGCAGTCCATAATACAAGAACATGATAATAAATTACAAGAATTTTAGAAGAATATTTATCAGTTAATTCACAGTCATCGAAACACAAAACCTAAAGTACAGGATCGTCTGCCTTAAAAACTTATTTTAATCAAATTTAGTAGAAATTAGTTTTGTATTTCCTAGGATTTAAATAAAAATAATTTCCGAATATTTAATGACATTTTTCTGTTAAAATTATTTTACAAATTATAGTACTAATTTCAATTCTTATTTTTAAATTACAAGAATTTTAAAAGCATATTTACTGATAAATTAATTCAGTCATCAAAACGGAAAAGCTCAAGTATAGGAAATAGATCGTCTGCTTTAAAAGTTGATTTTAATTTCATCTTATCAAAATTTAATTCTGAATTTCCAAGAATTTAAACAAAAACAATTTCTTGACTTTCAACGATATTATTCTATGTAAAAAATATCTTACAAATAACAGAATCAATTTTGCGTTTTTATATAAAACAATCGAATACCGAGCAAGAAATATTTTTTTAAATAAATGTTTTTATTATTATTTCATTTTGAAAAGGAAACTACAGTGGCAACACTAACTTTATTTATTCTTCACAATTCATCTTAATTTTTAATTTTGAAAAGTCTAGTTCTAAGTACTTGATATTTTAGAAAACTTTATTTAATATTCTTCACAGAGAAATGGACTTTAAGTTATTCATGCATTTGAAAGGTATCGTTTTTTTTAAATTTATTTCTGTACGTTACTTTTAAGAGTGTAAAATAGAATAACAGAAGAATATATTTGTTCATAAGCAATGCAATATTAGAATCGAACCTGATAATATTAGAGGTAAATCAAGGTAATATTAGAATTCGAAAAATATAATTAAATTACGTGTTTTTAACTACAGTAAAATAAAATTTTGAATCCAAAATTAATAAAAAGTCAAAAAGAAAATGGTGGTAGTACTTTTAATACATTAATTATTTTATATTAAATAGAGTCACAATAAATGCGATATATTATCTGGTTAAAAATTGTATTTACAATTTATCAATATATTTTAGTAAAGATTTTAAAGTTATCACGATTTCAATAATAAACTTATTTTTTCGAAAATTTATTTTAGTATGCTAAGCAAAGGATAAAGAAATACAAATACGAAGAAAAATAAAAAAAATACCTTATAAAAGGGAATTATTTATGGATTTTGTATTATAACGATTTTTTTTTTATAGTTTTAATTTTATATTTAAATCGATTTTGCACTTTCCCATAATTATTGAATTCATTTATTTTTTAAAGTTTTAAAATAATCCCAGCTACACAGTACTTTGCTGCATGCTTTAAAAAGCAATACGTTCTTAGAAAATGCATTCAATTACAGTACAAAACAGTTTTTTTAAACATGACTGAAATTTCTGTTATGAAATTTGAGTACTTACGTATTAGCGTCAACCTAACAAAATTGGTGCCATACGAAATGTACCTTGATAACAAAACAACAAAGATTCTAGAGCATTTTATATGAAAAAATACCAATCCTGTTTTGGAGGAAAATGGTGGGATTCGCGTGGCGCCATTTTGGCTGCAGTGACGCTAATACGTAAGTTCCAAAATTTGCTTAGCTTTTCCATAAATTTAGCGTTTTGTGAAGACTATTTGAATTCTTTTTACTGTGATCAATATTTTTTGAATCATTTTATTTCCTAAGTACGACAAAAAAATAAATGAAAAAAATCCTTTAGATCAGTGGTCCCCTACCGTCCGTGGATCAAATAGGACCGGGCTGCAAAAGGAACATTAAATTATTTTCATTTTATTTACTGTGGTGTATTTCTCTCAGGTATGTGCGATCTTTTATGAAAATCTCTCTTATTCCATGTTAAATCTCTTTATGCTCCTTTTTTGTGTGATTGTATTTTATACTGAAGGCTTGTTTAAATATAGAATTAAATTAAAGTTATTAAATCAAAATAATCTGAAATATAAACAATCAACGTCCCCCCCCCTCAACGGGCCGTGGTAAAATTATCAATTGTTGACCGGTCCGCAGCAGTAAAAATGTTGGGGATCATTGCATTAGATATTTTGAGAATTCGCAAAACAAACGACAGTTTAAAATTGTTTACAAGCGCTTGTTCTTCAATATAATAAACAAAGCAAAAATCGATGGTTTTAACTATAATTAATATTTCATTGTATTTCTAAACGGTCTGGACTCTAAAATAAGGTACGTCTTTTGGAAAAAAATATATTCAATAATGCAAGCGCAATGCCATAGAAAGTATTTCTCGGTAATCGTTAATAAGTCAATCATCGCAACATAAAAATCATGTAAAAATCATATTCGGAGTTATGTCTATAAGTAAAAATAGATGTGAAACTACCATTTTTTATTAAAAATATGACCTAGTTTTGATGGAAATATTCCTGAAAGCATTAGCTGCATATGAAATTTTGTATTACTAGAATAAATTACATTCTGAAAGTCAAAGTCTAATCCTGCTTGATGTAATAAATCTGAGTTCTCTCTCTCTCTCTCTCTCTATATATATATATATATATATATAGTCTTTATGTAATAGTTTTAACTTTAATTTTAAAATATTTTAGTAATTATCACAGGCTATAATATTATCGTTTTTACATTAATAGATTATGGTTTTATTTATAATAATAGTTAATCTTCTCTAGAAATTTCTTGCTTTCCCTATGGCCCAGAATATTGGCAAATCCAGGTGAAGGTTGGCTGGCCGAAAAAAATTGTTTAAACCAGCAATCCTGTCTAAGGCCAGGAGTTTGCTCTAGTACTACTGTGGCAAGACTATTCTATCATGACTATAGTTATCTTAGGTATATAACTATTGTTTGTATATATATATATACATAAATTAAAATCTGGTTTAAAATCTGTTTCTATCTTCTAGCTTTGTTATTTGATAGTTGTTTAGTTTTGTATTTTTTCAATTTATTATACTATATATATATATATAGAGAGAGAGAGAGGGAGAGAGAGATAATTGTTATAAAGCTAATATAACTAGTCAAGATAGTAAAAAGTATTAGCCACAGTAGTACTATAACAAACTCTTGGCCTCAGGAACCAAGATTGCAGGTTTAAACAAAGTTTTGGTTTTGCAGCCAGCCAACCTTCACCTGTATTTCCCAATATTCTGGGCCGTAGTGAAAGTAAGGAATATCAAGAGAAATTTAAGGCGATATGGTACCATCTTCACAATTTTTTATTTTTAATATTTGCTATTTGGTTTTACTTGTATTTTACAAAGGTTAATATTTAATAATAATTCCATACAACAAATTTTCAATTTTTTGCAAAATGTTTGTAAAATTTAAATTTTTTGAACTTTTTAAAAATTTTAAAAATTCTTTAGGTTTTTTTTAAATATGTCTCTTTTTTTAAAATTTTTTTTCCAAGTACCTTATAATATTCTACCTAAAACTGTGCATAAGTTTCTTTCTGCTGCTGCTCTTTAAATTTTTATTAATTTTTTTATAGTTAAACGTCTAAAAATTTTTAAATAAACATTAATTTTGATTTTGAAATTTTTTAGAACAAGTACTAAACATGTTAGAGCTAATTCCATGCACAGTTTTACAAAACATACATTTCAGAACATGTATAAAAATTTCAAACCCATACTTCAATTATCAAAAAAGCCGTAAGGTGGTTTTGAATGATAGTACGTGTACAAAAAAAATTCAACATGGAGAAATATGAGTTTGAAGTTTTCATTCCATGAATAGCAAGATATAATATTCATCGAATAGACTTAAACTTTTATGAAATGTTAATTATCTTATTTAAAACTGCTTACCATAAAAAATTGCACAAATGTAGAACAATTTAACAGTATACTGCCATAATGAATATGTAGAAGAAAACGAATGAAAGATCAACATTTCATAAAACTTTATCTGAATAATTATAAAAAAAAATAAACACACGCACTTCAGAGCTAACTCCATGCTCAGAGCTAATGCACAACATGTACAAAAGATGTTTATGCCTTTACTTTTATTACGTAAAAAAAGCCTTCACTTGTTAAATATTGTACACGAATGAAAAGCAAAATCAAATGGAAATTTATAGGTAAAATATACCAAAATCTAAGAACTGCATATGTGCATTTGCTTAGATAAATATCTTAAAATATTTTATTAATAAAAGTGTTGAATTTCACACACATGGGATATATATATATATATATCATAAAAAATAAGAGTGTTTTTCTATTCTTGCGAATTAGATTTTTAATTATCTGTGTTATTAAAATGCGATTTAGTATTTGTGCTTTGTGAGAATCCGTTTTGAAGTTTTAATTTCATTCATAATAATATCATAAAAAGCACGCACAACTTTTAAATCTTGACCAAATCTATTTGCTCTTCAATAAACAATACACATACTAGAGTTTTTGTAAGAATTGCACAATTCTTTCTTGAAATGATTTGTTACTGCATATATAATGTCAGTCTCATTTTCGCGCGGTAGAAAAATAATGAATTCATTTTTTATCGACCTTTTCTAGCAGATAAACAAAAATGTGGGAGTGGTAGTTGCTGTCCAGCATCAAATATTGCTCCATAACTTGATAAAAAATGCAGGTAAAGCTTTGAAATTTTGCAGGCATGTTTATAGAGATTCGAGGTATTAAATAAAAAAATAAAACATTTTTCGACAGTTTAATGATTTTTAGGGTACCATATCATCTTAACTATTATAAATAAAACACAATCTTTTAATTTAAAACGATAAAATGGTAGCCTATTATTAATTACTAGTATATGTTAAAATCGATGCAAAGAAAAAAACCAGATGATAAACTTACTACGTGTGTACAGCATCATACCGTGTTTTCCGCGTATATATATCTATATAGTTTGCTATAGTACTACTGTGGCTAATACGTTTTACTATCTTGACTAGTTATTTTAGGTTTATAACTATTTTGTGTGTATATATATATATATATATATTCTACATAATAGCAAGATCTATAAAAGACATGAATTCCATTTATCATAATTCTAACATATATAGGCGCTATGTTTCATACTTTTTTCTAAGTGCTACAGTTCAACCAATACTATGCTTGAATTTGTATTTGGGTCTTGAATCTGGCAATAATTTGTGCATGGTACACAGAATCAGCGAGAGCTATGCATTTCAGAATTACATTTTTCTTGAAATGGATTTAGAAATCCTATCCATTATTTTCAATAAGATTTCGCTCTGTCAGCAATATTTATAAAACTGCAGCATCCATATATTTCAAATTCTAATACTTTTTATAAATTCTAATATCTTTTTTTGTATGTTTCATTTTTAGTGTTCAATTGATTATGCCTCTGTAGTAGAGAATAAGGAAATATATATGTATATATTTAAGTTATGCATCACTTACTTCGGTTTGAATTTGATTCAATTTAATTAGATACAAACACATGGGAAACTATTACGGCTAAGGATATATATTCTTTTTCTCTCTACTGCTATACTACTACACACTTTTAATAAATAAAATAAATATGGTAATGTATTGTTTTTACTTGTCAAAACATAAACATAGTATAGTTATTTTAACTTTCGAATGTGACTTCTTTGGTAAAATAAACATATTTCTGAAATGATTATATCATCTCTAAAGTTAATTGTTGAAATTTTTGTACAATATTCTTATTTCTTTAAGTAATATTATTTAACGAAATTAAAGGGCATTAATCTTTGAAATTTAAAGGTTTTTTTTAAGTTGCTTTTCAGTTAACTTTTTTATCCTTTTCCTGAATGACAAATAAACTTTATTTTTGCGGTTTTCTGCTACTCCTAGTCCTCCAGTAAAAAATGCATTAGTTTTAAGAAACATTCGGTTTTGAAATGTATCAAAACAGTTATCAGATCGTGAAATTCATATTATAAATTTGGAAGCTTTCTCCCCCACCCTCTAAATAATAAACATGTAAATTGTTGTTATTTGATTCCTTGTCACATTAACCCATGGAAAATTTTATTATTTTTGGAATAAATAAAATGCATTTCATACCAAAAATTAACAATTAAATTATTTAAAGCTAGAGAAATTTTTGGCATTGATTATTTTAACTTGTGTATATCAATTAATATTAAGTTAATTTTCATGATGTACTTGCATGCAAAAAAAACATGCTGTAGAATTTCAATTTTTATTTGGATAATTTTTTAGGGTAAACAACTATAATATAAAGAAATAATTTCCATCATTGATTAAGCACATTTTTCATACAATTAATGCATTAAAAAATGCAAGAATTTTTTGAAAAAAAAATATTTAAATCAGAATTGCTTACCAACATTTACACTTTTTTGTGATGGGAACTTAAGAAAATGTGAATATACTAAGTATAAAAATGTGATAAAATTAATATTTCAAAATATTGACAATAATTTTTTTAACTAAATCCATTTCATAACGTAAATCGAATTACAACAGAAACTATTAAATAATAATAATAAGCATTTCCACTTAAATAATATCTTGGGATTATGATGTAAGCAAAAAGAAGAAACAAATGTTTATTCAATTAATATTTATAAGATATGGAAAGCGTATTAATTACAGAATGTAATGTACATAATTAACCCACTTTCTTACATCAATTTATCATTTTAGAATAATTTAAAGCTCCTTTTATTTGATTTGATAGGTTAATAACTCCAAAAATATACTAAAATCCATAAAAAAATGATAAAGCTCGATATGTTAAAAGGAAATGTCGTTTAAACCTGTAATTTTTTTAAAAAAAACTATTGGCGTAAAACTTTTAATAAAAATAAACTATACTTTAAAAATAGAAAGACAATAATCCGATTTCTAAACATATTCGTACACTATTATGAAATATATATATATATAATCATTTTATGTTTTAAGTGTATCATTTGAATCAATTTTCTTTTGACATTAATAAAAAAAGTTAAGCAAACGGGAAAATAAATTATTTAATAATTATTTGTATTCAAATGTTTTTAAGACAATAAAAGTAGTATTCCTTTTTTGGTTGGTTTGTTTCCCGAATCCATTTGAATTGTGTAGAAAATTATGATGAAAAAATATTTCACATTAACTTTGTTTTATCGACTAAATTAATATTGAATATTTATTAAAGAGAAAGATTAAAATATGAAATTTAAAAAAACTGAAAAAAAACTTGAATTTAAATAAAGTATATATAAATATTAGGCACATTTAATTCCCTACAAAAAAATTTCAAATAATCGAAGGTAATGCGAAAATATTTCGTAATTTTACAAATTCTTATAAAATTAAAAATTATTTTAAAACTTAATTCTTGTAAATCATTATGAAATTATTAAATTCGTTTATTTAAGACTTTCACCTCACTCAATAATAATACAGCCGGACCTCCATTTAACGATGTCACTAATTCCCGAAAAATGGGTTCGTTATGAGGAAAATTCGTTAAATGGAAACGTAATACTTATTTCAATAAGTATTACGTTCTTGGTTTCATGAAAAAAAATCGTAAAATAGAGATATTCGCAAAATAGAGGCTCGTCAAATTCTAAGCCAAATTTTTATTTTTGAGAAACACTATACTTTAAGGACATGTGTCAAAACTGTGTAATAATGCAGTCAGACCCCGATTTAACGAACAAAATATTCGTTCCCAATGAATTATATCGGTGTCCAAATAAAATACAAATTTTTTGCATTTATCTTTTGGAAATTCTACAATAAGCAGCTACACAAAAAATATCCTTATTTAGAAATTTTGCACTTTTTATTCAACAGCTAAAAATACTATTAGTGAGTTATTACGCACCAGTTATAACTGGAAGTTTTAAAATACTGACTAATAGAGATTTTTGACTTGAAATAGTTCTATTTCGACTTTATGGATAAAAAAAAAACAGCGTTATTTGCGTCCTGCTGCATAAGGTATTTTTCCTAGTTTCTAAGCAATGTAAGGCATTAGAAAATTTAACAGTTTTGATAAAAGTTTCATTATCAATTTCTGCATCAGAATCGTTATTCATTGGCTCCGGCAAATCAACTGTTTTCTGAATTTCAGTTGCACAGATTGGCAGTCCATCATCAAATGTGTCACAATAGTTAAAATTTTAAAATATTCCCCTTTGTTACGGAGTGGAATGAGAAAAAAAAGAAGTTTTCTGTGTTATTTAAAACACACACAATAGGCTGCACGCATGTCTCATCTACATTTGTTAAGTCTAATAACTCACTGCACCCTAGGCCGTCAAATTTTTTTTTCTTGCAAGAAAAATTTCTTTTCTGTTCCGGACAAAAATTATGACATTTAAAAAAAATCAATTTTTTTCTAATACAGTGAGTGAGTGAGAGTGAGAGAATATTAACGTCGCACTGATTAGCAACACGAGGGCTTTTGGCGACGGTCCGCGTAATTTTGAACCATGGTCAAGTGACGCGGACGACACCTGAGCTGGCACCCCCCTTTTCTAATACAAGATGATTAAAAAAAATTTTCAGCAGTTGAAATAATATATTAACTCGTAGTTTGTCATTCGTTAAATAGGGGTTTTGCCTTCATTTTAATCGGGGAAAGAGAAAAATTCGTTAAATTGCGAAAGCCCTTAAATAGGAGTTCGTTAAATAGGGGTCCGACTGTACCTTTTTTTTCAATCTTGTACGTTATCCTTACAAAAAAGAAAAAGAAAGATACATTTAAATCAATATTAATACGGACATTCCATTCTCCATTTGTTCATGAAATTCATTCCATCCCCTTTTCTAGTTAATTTTAGAGAAAGAACAAATAAGTCACATTATTAAACGTACGAAATCTACATTGGAAAAGATAATTTATCTCTCATTCAAGTTTTCTCATTATAAAGAGAAACTATTTTGCGAAAGGAATGTATTAGTTACTGACAGAATCGCTGACCTTGTGAAGGAAATCCTTTTATGCTCAAGAATTCTCATAATCATTCAATCGACTATTTAAAGCGAGAAATGTTTTTAAAGATTCAGGACATTAAAAAAAAATCACAGAATCCCTTTTCCCAAGTTTTGAAAATTTCTCATCAAAATATTTTAACAGTAATTGAATTTTATATTATTAATTAATAAAATACGATATTTGAGACAAAATTCGGTGATTTGTTTTGTTTTGGATTATATATAAAGAAATAATAAATACTAATTAAGAAAATATGTTTATAATTTATATAATATTATTTTAATAATACGGAAATAATATTTTCTGTATGATAATACTTCACTAATTGAAGAATTAATTTTAAATTTTAATCTGTTTTAATTTACATCGGTTACTCAACTTTTTTTTATGTTCGATTGCACCTTAGGGCATCCGACAATTTAGGAATTCAAATTTATTTATACTAAAATCTTAAGATATTCCCTCCTTAAATAATTTAATAAAAACTCGTATCAAATATTTCTGAAACTTTATATATTATGGTAAATAGTAAATTAACTAAAACATTTAATATCAGATAATTGCGATTCCCATAAAACATTAAGTATTAAATTCAAATGTCTTTTCCATGTAAAATGGTATCATTGTTAAAAAAACTCAAGAGAATAATTCCTGAAATTTTTTAATAATGGAAAACACTTTTCTTTAATTAAGAAAAAAAGCTGGATTTAGAATTTTTAAAGATTATACCTTATTAGTAGATTTATACATGTTTTAAGTTAACTTGGGAAGAAATCTTGAAAAAAGTCTAATGTCTCATGGTATCTGACTATCCTAAAGTTTTGAATTTTGCCAAAAATTGACAAATTTTTTTAAGATTTTTATTTTATAGACCATCTTATATATATTAGCTTTATAAAAATACCAAGTTTATTATTTTCCGTTCACTAGAACAAAATCTACAAGTATTTTAGTAAAAGCAGATATCATTACTTTAAGCAAGATATCTTACTTTAAAACTCGTTTTACTTGAAATGTGTGTTTTTTTTTTTTTTTTTTGAAAATGCTCAAACAGGGCCAGCGATTGCTCAAAAAGTTTTGAAAATAACTAACTAAAATTTTTTGTGTACGTTCAGTAAAAGAGTAGAAGTGTTTTACGTTCAGATTTATCAATCACTGTTTTATTACAAAATTTACAGTCCCTTATGTGATTATAATCACTTTTTTAAAGCAATTTCATGTAATAACTAAGATAAAGTGTGCTCTAATTTTTGTAAAAATTAAAATATCTTTTTTTCTGAAGATCATTTTAAAAATGAAAAACATAGCAACACGTCAGAATTGAAAAATTGAAAATGTGTTCATTAACTTTTGGTACAGAATAAGCCGCGTTTACGTTATTTTTTGTCAATTTTTACCAAATTTTCCCCACATTTTAGTAATAATAATTTCACTTTATCTTCTTAATTTTAGCATATTTTTCTTAAAATGTACTAAACAAATCTAAAAACCACAAAAAATATCCCCATATCTCCCTTTTTTTTCAAAAAAAAAATGTGTCGGAATTAGTCGGCTATCTTAATTGTGGCTTGCAATATTTCAGCAAATTCTTCAGAAACATTAAAATTTTTAATTCATACCAAATCTTTCTAAATAACTAAATCCATGAATATAATTATTTTAAGCGCAAAATTTTTTGTATGCATTTTTGAGTATTTTGACTGAAATAAGTACATATTTTTTAAGTAATTTTGTAAAAGTAATTCTTTCTATAATTTTTATCAAGACCTTTGGAAGTATTAAAAAAAATGCTTATTTTTGAATTACTTTTTCTTCAGAACGATGATTATAAATGTATCCAAGTATTTTAAATGACCTAATATTCATTGTTGAAATATTACTTTGCTCAGTAAATGCTATTTAGGGGTCAAAGAATTTAACGTAATACAAGTAAGAGGAGCAAGAATTTTTTCCACCTATTGCATAAAAAGCATATTATATTATTTTTCATTCAGGATAGAACCATTTATAAGATTCCATAGTCACTAAAACTGACTTGATTTTTTAAAGCTTCCCATTAATTTACGAAGTCCATAATAATTTCAATGATTTAGAAGTTTGTAAAACTAGTTTTCGCTAACCTTATTTAGTTCCCATCTTATTCATCATTTCTTAAACATGTCATTATTTCGAAGAGGCTACAAAGAATAATTTATAGAGTGAAATATTACTTAGAAATTTATGTTTGATAAAAAAATTTTTCATTTATTAATAGAGTTTTAGATTATTATAGGAACCCCATATTAAATAATACAACATTTCAGAATTATTTTTAGATCAATTTCACCCTTATATCGAATAATAATTTAAATTAAACAATACATCATATAAGAATATTTTTTGAGTAATATCGAAGAGTATATATAAAATTTTTGTACTCATTCCAAAATAAACAAGTGATTTTATTCATTTCCTTTAACGACCATAATATTTTATTTTAAATTAAATTAATAGTACTTTTACGGAATTTTCTGTTAAATTAATTCAATTATTGGAATGAACATCATTTCAAAACGTATGGTTGAATAAAATCTTATTTCTAATTTCCCTGTCAAAAAATTTAAAATAATATCAAAATCACGAACAGGATTTATTTGTAATTCAACAGAAATAAATTAAATTAAGAAATTAAGATTTAATTTATATAAAAAGAATTTAGATTTAAATTTATTTACTCTCCTTTTAATTCTATAGGAATTCCTTTTCTGTTACATTTAAAATGCAGTTCTCAACATATGTATGCTGAAAATGGATTTTGTAAAATTATTACGACGTATGAAGCTTAAGAGCTTTAGACACTTCTAAAAAATATCACATGTTCTTTTAACCTGCATGAGAAGATATAATTTTGTTGATATTTATTTTCGTGTGTTCAAAAATGTTTGTAAAAATATTAAATTATTGAAATATAAATTATTCATAAAAAAAAATTTATTTTTAAAAATTAATATAAGTTATTTTAATTTTAATTTCATAAGTTAAATAAAATTTTATTTAATTTTACAGCAAAAAGTAATAATTTTTGTAGAGAACAAAAGTGTTAGTATTACTAATATTTTTAATGTAATATTCCCATAATGATTAGATTTTAATACATAGTTTAAAGAACAAAAGTCATTTTCTTTATTTTATCTAAATTATGCAATAGTACTGAAGAAATATATAAAGTCAAGTTATGGATTTCAGCGGTAAGCTTAGTTTGCAAATTACTTCTCAGATGTAATTCCATTTAAGCGTATTTAATTATAGAGCTTTAATAATGTCAATGATGAAAAAAATTAGGTCAAATCTCTATATTTCTTGAGCTGTTCTCTTGATTGAATAACCTAATTCAAATAGAGACTAATAAACACTGTGCGGTTTTAGAAGAAAAACTGTAATTCAAAATTTTAAATCCTTCGACTCCGTTGTAATAATAAGTATAAAAAATTTATAGCTCATATGTATTTAAAACGCCAATATGAATTATTCGTATGTTTTTAGGCAATTATTGTTAATTTGAGAAAAAAAATTTAATTTATATATTTCCAGTCTACCTTAATTTATTGCTCATTTTAAATTTAGTCTTAAAAAAGATTTATAAGTGAGGACTCAAGGAACAAAAAAAATATACTAGTTTTAAAGACTTTTACAAATTTCCACAAGTAATGTAGGCATTCTTAGTTATTATTTAATTAAAGAATTTATCAAATACAAATTATATAATTACTTTGTACATGTTTTATGCAATAACACTTAAAATTCTTATAAATAGAAATATAGTAAATACATAATATAAAATTTAAAAATATATATTTAAAAAAATTCTAAGGGAACTATGTATATTTCATACATGCGATGGCCTACAGCCTAAGTGGGCATACTAAGTTCCCAAACCGATACATCTAGAATTTATTTTAAAACATGCAATAAAATGAAAAAAAGATTTTTTAAAAATATTTTAATTAAGAGAACTATAAAATTCAATGCACTGTAAGATCCATTCCTTTTGAAATTACTAAAAAGATTTCTAAAATAAGATTTGATTTGTGCTCAGTGTTTATTTTTCTATCATATCTGTCTTTGAAAACAGAAAACACATAACAGTGCTATGTTCTTCATTTCTTATTCTTTGATTTTAATTATATCTTCTTTAAAATGATTTGATTCCTTTTCAATTGAGAATCCATTAGCTCTTTAATAGCGAAAAACATCATGCAAAGAAAACGATTTTACTTTACAAAAATAATTCATGGACATTTATGTTCGAAACTTAAATTACCAATACGTATAATAAACGTAAAATAACGTAAACATATATATGTCTTGTGCTATATTTTACCTCTTTTCTTCTAAAAATTAAGTACTTATTTCACCTTCAATAACTGAAAAGTAATTAGAATTTATTTAAAAGCGTGTTAGTTTTTAATTATTTATTTGTATTTTTTATTTAAAAAGTATTATAATATTTTACAAAAAAAATATTTAAAGTAAGAAAAATTGCCAGAAAGATTGTTCAAATATCTTCACGATAATATTTTATACCCTTTATTGACTAATCAAAGTAGTTTTATTTATAAGATTATTTTAAAATACAACGACGTCAAACGCATTCTACCTAAATTATTTCTACTCGAATTATAAAAAATATATTTAAAAGAAATATTTGGAATTATTTTTAAGGAATTACGATTGTTAACAGGAAAAAGTTTTATAAATTTGATATTACACAATACTCAGAATCTCATTAGCTATCAGTATTTTTTTTACTTTCATTTCGACTATCTGTTTTATCAAAAGCGATTCAAGAATTTGAAAACATGTTGAATACATAAGAGAATTCTTTAAAGCTAAACAAAAACCCTGTTTCAGAGATTAGGAAATTCATTAAAATAGAAATAAAATTGTAATAAAATCAGAGTACCTTAAATACGAATATAAATTACATGGAGTTTGTGTATTGCGGCTGCTTCCCTACGTACTTTAAAAGTGCTAAATGAAAAGTGATATTTTAACCCTTGAATTCACATTTTTTTCAATTTAAAATATAAAACCATTATATTCATGGTAATCTAACCAGAAAGGTGTTCTGCGTTGTATAAAAACGCCAATAAAAATTTTTAAAAAAAATAACAGTATATTGAAAATAAAGCTTGAATGATAATGCTTAGGGAACTATAATAAATACCTCTAGCCTGTTAAAAATATAAAAACTTACAAAAATTTAACGGAATATTAAATATAAAAGAAAAATGATTATTTGCTCACTTACATAGTAGTCAAAGAGCATTCAAAGGAACTGTGTTTCATGTATTACATCGGATAGTGACTAATATTTGTTTTTAAATTAGTTCTTACAAATCGTTTTTATGTGACCAGTTACTGAAAATGGTTAATAATAAATATTATGTACTTAGCAGTAAAGGATTTAAAAAAATATCATACAAATTATTATCTTCCTTATTCCAAGCATTTCGTAATACGCAATTTTTTTTATATATTGGCAAAATGTATGCGCATGAAACTAACTCACTAAAGTCGCCTTTCATTTTAATAGAAACGACATAAAAATCTCAAAACGCGTTTCTATAATGAGATATTTTCGGAAAAAAATAGTTTTATATGACAGATATTCATTTTAACGAAATATATCGTACTTTTAGAAGTATGGCATTATTAGAATTTCTCACGAAAAGTCTCCCAATGTTTAAACAACAATAACTATTATTTTATTGAAAGGCATAACTAGCTATTGTGTAATATGGCATTTCATAAAATATTAAAAAAATAACACTTATATTAATTAATTTTGTATTTCCCTTATAAAATTTTAAAAGTATTTACCACATTTTGTGACAGAAAACAATAAGAATTTATAGCGACAGATATATGTTGATATTGGTTATTGTTTTGTAGTGACAATCAGAAACGTTAGACTAAATATACGCTTACGAACAAAATATTTTAAATATTCATTTTAAACAGTCTTAACCCCATCTTTTTAATCTATTATTACATTAATCGTCTAGACTCAACATTTAGCGTAGAATACAAAAAGTACACTTAAAAAATCCATTCAGCTGCCTGTAATTTATGAAAAACAGAAAATCTCTTATTAAAGACTACATCCATACACAAAGAGAACTGTGTACAATGATTATTTTCTCATTTGAGTAGCGGTTTAAATTTACCGCGCCGTTTGATAGTTCCAGCGTAAATCTGGCAATTCCTCGTACATGAGTGTCTTGCAGGGAATACTACTACAAGCTACACATTTACTATCACAATCCGATTGTCTGGGTTCATTTGAATGCGCTTCTGGGTGAACGTAATGCGATTTGTTTGGAAGCCGTACGGATAGAAGAAGAAACATTGTTTGTATTTTTAGAAATGTGAATGAAGAAAGTATATAACTAAGAGCTCATGCACATACGATAGAAAAGTATAAACTAGAATATGACGCAAAACTAGAAAAATGACTGTAAAACTTGCTGCATATGGCACAAAAAAGAGATGCTTTCTACCCATTGTACTTTTTTTTACCTGGGGAGTAATAATCTGTCTAACTAGAAAGAGACTAGAGTGATCTATATCCATGCGGTAATTATTAATCCATGCATCGTTTCGTCGGGCAAATTTTTGAGTCGTGGTGTTTTTTACCTGTCTCTTCCGGACTAAAGGACAAAACCTACGAGACACCCTTGTTGGACATACCAGCAGGAGGCATTCCATTAATAACATTTTTTTCCAATAATTTTTCTTATTAGATCCGAGAGACAGTGTGGCAGGGTTCTAATCCAGGGGTGTACCTTTTTGCTGCTGCTGCTGTTGCTGCTTGTTTTGGTCCTTTTGCTGCTGCTGTTGCTGCTGCTGCTGGGAAGGCGTCGGTTGCTGCTGATGAGAGGTCACAATCGGCGGTGATGGCAGTTGCTGGTGGTAGGGCTGGTGAGACGGCGTTCGCGGCCGACCCTTGTGGGGTGACGGCGGCACCAGGGGTCCTGAGGTGGTTCGGCCTGCTGTCGTCTGATGTTGCCGCAATTGCCGGCCTATCACGGCAGCGCTATTCATTGTCCGAACGCGCTACGCGGTGCTGCCACTGATGAGGAGCGGGGGTCGCGGCGGGGCCCCGCCGAAGCCTCCGCCACCGCTGGGCCCCATCGACGAGCTGCCCAGGAACGACATGGCAGAGGGGCCGACGCCAACCATCTCGCCGATCCCGGGTTGCTGCACGCTGCACTGGCGATCTTTTGGCGGCCGCCGAAACGAGCGAACGCCAGCGCCACCGCCAACGACCTCCATACCCTCGTCCTTTCGGTTCCGGGGAGGGTAAGGGATCAGTCTCACTCTCTGCATCCTCCGAAGATGCCCGAAATTTGCGCTGACTAATTCGCACACAGTTATAATCTCCATTTTTCCTCCTTTTTTCCAATAAGATGTAATAAAAGTTTAACGCTGTTCGCAATATAATTCCACGTGTTTCAGCCAAGTTATCAGGAATTAACTTTTGATTTTATTATTTCAAAAATTTATAAATCAGGGGATTTTATTACTCCTAAAAATTCTAAACAACAATAATTTTGTGTAATCATCGAAATATGTATTCCTAAGGAAATGAAACACATATTTTCCTTTTTTTAAGTTATTTTAAGAAAACTTTTCCTCGTTACATTAATCCATTGTTAAAGCACAAGGAATGCAATTTTTTTTCGTTTAGAATTCAATAAATTTTTTCAAGAACCATCATATATGCTGGTATCAATAATGATTTTTTTTTCTTTTTGAAATATTTAACATATGGATAACTTATTTTAAAATTTAATTGATAAACTTTTAGGTTAAATTAATACGTTTCTGAAAAGTCACTTTTAGATTTGCATGGCTTTAATTTAAGTTTTATTTTATTAATTCGGAATTATTCAGTTAAAAAAAAATGGCTGGATGCTTGGTTTTATAGTAACGAATTCATATCTCAACACTGGTAAGAATAATAAAAGTATTCAAATGATGCATTCAATTGATCCATTTAACACATCTATTTCATCTAAAATAATCATCATAAGAAAAAACAATGTATCATACCTATTTTACTTTTTAAAATTAGTGGAAAACTAAAAATTTTTTTAGCTATAACTGAAATTGAAGAAATAAATCTTATTCATTGACCCAATCATATTTTAGAACTGATATAAAAGAAAGGAGAGGGAAAATCATAAAAAAGCTCATTCTTTTTATCGGATTGCAATGTGTCATTCAACTAATGACCATTTAAAATAAATTTACTGATGTAACCATTTTTACAATTATGAGTATCCCTTTAATTTCTGCCCACTTTAGGTTATCCATCATATACACTAAGCGTCCTTTAAAAGATTTCTATAAGAAGAAAACTCTATCGCTTATGTTTATCTAGATTTATTTCCCATTTTAAAAATCTGAAGATTCATCTTATGTGTTCAAATATGTTTTTACATTTGTCTACGGATGATAATGTAGATTTAACTTTGAAAAAAAAAATTTTAAAATATTTTTTATGTTTCTTCCTAGGATATGTATTCATATTACCTTATTCATTTAATCTTACATTATTATTATTGGATAAGAAAATCACATTTCCTATCAGTAGGTTAATATTTAATTAATTTGATTACAAAAAGTAGAAAATATTTTAATTACCGTAATTTGATTATTTTGTATTTACGGGAACGTTATACTACATATTTATTAGTTTCACATTCTTCATAATGATGTTTCGTTAATAGAAATGTTGCCATTGGTAAATAACGAAACACTAATTGCACATTTTTAGAAAATAATTTTTAACTAAATATAAAGGAATTTTTTTGTTTTATTAATAACAGAATAAAATTGTAAGTCAATTTATATAAATAACCTTTCTAAATCTTTTACAATATTGTTTATTAAACCATTTCTTTTGATCTTTGAATTCCCTTAGTCTGTAATTACTCGTCACATATTTCCTACAATTCATATTAATTAATTACTTTTACCGAAGTCATTTTCTTTTCTAATTTCCTTTTTAAACAGTGCTGTTATCTTGTATTTTGATAAAAATCTTGCATTGTTTTATTTTAATTTAGAATTAAATTGCATCACACATTTCACTTTTAATAAAGCATATCTTAATGACATGTATTAAATCCATTTTTACCGAATTATTCCAAATTTAGCTTGATTTGAATGTCCATTTTTTCTTTATTTATTTTTTTCTTCTTTATTTGTTTCTAAGTTAATTTTTGTCAAAAGCTTAAATTATTGAAAAATATTTTTAGATATTGGTTACTATGATTAGACAATGAAAAAGTAAATTTCATTTAGTTGGTTTAATTCCATAAATAAATCAAATCAATTAAAAAGTAATCAATTAAACAACGTTTCCATGTAATTAAAATTTGTATAAATGTATTTTTCTGAAGTACAATATTTATTGTGCTTTATCGAAGTAATAAAAATTATGCGTGTAATTTTTCTTTTAAAAGGAAAATATCCACTCAAAATATTACTTCATTTGTTCATAATAAATTAATTAAGAAGTTGATTAATTATATAATTTGTCAACAAATAAAAATACTTCATTCATAAACAAATATGCATTTTCCCCTTATGCACTCAAAAGACTTTTTTTTATGTATTCAAAATAAATAATGCATCGACCTCCAACAAAAATCCCAACTATACAATAATCGTACATAGCTCTAATTAACGCAACCTAAGTTTTATTTATTTACTTAAAATCCGCATGCATAAAATTTCCGCTATGATTACCATAAAACATGATTATTTAAATCGTCGTTCCTTCTCTTCTATAGAAACCCTGTCAAACGTTACGGTTTGGCAGTCAAATTTAAGGCCACTATTGAAATTCCCTCGCCAAAACCTATCGACGAAAATTAAACTTCACACTTTTCTCCGCATCGGAAGAGTGAGCATGCCAAAAAGTAGACGAAACTGCCAAATAAGGCGATAAAGAAGCCAACGTGGTTGTCGTTGTGAGAGACGGAGGATGGAGAAAAGCCGCATCACAGTCTGAAGGGTAGTGGAATGCTAAGGCCATGACGACGCTATCGATTGGTCTCTCCTGGAGGTTTTAGGAACTCAGGGAACCGGACCGGCCCACACGGGAGCTCGGGGATTGCCGGATAGGACCACCCCCGCTAGTAGAACGGCCTCTGTATCACTTTCCCCTTACTTTGTGTGACAGCTTTCGGGAGTGAAGGACCTAGTAAAACCGGATACTGAAATGGAAAAGTTTAAAGAGTATGCGAAAGAAAGTGCAGTATCTTAAATTGATACGAGTTTTTAAAGAGTCAAACAGAAAGATGGTTTTTATAATTTTTCTTAAATTTTGGGGTTTTTGTAAAGTTTGAAGGCAGAATTTCTATTATTAAAAATTTGTTGTTTTTAGATTCAATTTTTAAGAAAAAATGTACATTTTTTTTTTTTTTTTTTTGCAAAACCAGTTAAATGTTGAAATTACTATTATGCTCAAAAGTAAATTAATTCAAACTTTAAGTTATAGACTTACAATGTTACAGTTCATAATTAAGTAAAAAAATTAAGTTAAATTTTTACAAATAAAAAATATTTATTTCATTAGAATAAAAAATTTAATAAAATAATTTTTTGGAAATATTTAACCAGCTCAGCTTTTGTAAACTTTATTATAATGAGAATATTTAAATAACTCTCATAATAAAAAATAAAAATAATAATCTTAACAACAATCAACCTTCTGTTTTGCTAAAAGCATATCTTGTACTGAAAAAGTAAACGTTATTTGGTATAATATATAGTTAAATTTATATAACATTATATTCATATCTACATTATTTTGCCTCATTGTTAAGAAAAATAAAAAAAAATCTGTTATTTTATGTAATTTTGGTTTTAATAGCGTCTCTGCAAAAGGAATTCAGAGCTCTTGCACTTTAACCATGATTAACTTCCAGACAATTCCAAATAATTTCTCTCTCTTTTATTTCTTTATCGATCTGAATTTAATTTTTAGTAATGTTACCTTTTTTTAATTTACGTAATTAATTAATAAATGGGTAGATTTTAAAATTCCTTGAAATTTATTGAAGTTTTAGGAAATAAATATTCATCATATTATTAATTTTTTTAAAAAATCGTAATGTATTACTTTAAATTTAGGAAAAATCTTAATAATTTATCGTATCTTATATTAATAAGTATTAATAACTCTCTGTAAGATAAATAACAATGAGTAAAAAATCAAAAAAAATATTAAAAATGTAACCCTTCAACAACCATTTTAATTTAAAATTTTATCAAAACCCCAGTACTCACTTCAAGTAACGTAAAAAATAAGTAAAACCCTTGCTTAGTTCAAATGTTGTCCTTTACATTTGACTATAAGTCAAAATTGTTAGAATCATGGCAATCATATTTATTTAAACTTAGTACTTCACATCTCTATCAGACGTAAATTTAATTAATTTCTTCATTCTGAGGATTATATATCTTCGTCAAGAAGAACCACAACTCCGACTCTTTTTTGAAAGTATACTGATTAGTATGGGAAACAATAGTAATAGCGTCCGTCTTCAGAAACTGATAAACTAAGCTGAAAAACGCACATTTTTTCTGACATTGTATATTTTTAGTTATAAATATTTTTACTCTTAAACTTTTTTCAAAATTTTTAAGGCAAACAGTTGGGTGACTGTGATTTACTGCGATTTTTTATCCGATCATATTATAAAAGGAAAACATATATGGCGTTTACGATAATTATGGACTAAACATGGTATTCTGGTCAGAAGCAGTCAGTCTAAAGATTCTATTGGCCTCTTTTAAGATTTTAAAACAATTTCAATTTAAATGTTTCAAAAAAAATTCATTCAATCCAGATCTCATAATTTTGATCCACGATCAAGTGACGACACCTGAGCTGGCAACCATTTCTCCAAGCTTCCACATCCGGCCAATGGGA